>LNAC01001806.1:37183-93002 GCA_002007465.1 Ailurus styani
GGGGGAGGCTCCGGGGGGCTGCGGGGGCGCTGCGGGGAGGCTGCGAGGGAGGCTGCAGGAGCTGAGCCGCTGGGCGGGAGGGAGAGGCCAGCGGCGGCGCCCCAGGGGCACGGGCGCTGCGGACACAGAGGGAGAAAATTGCCGAGTCCCTGCGGTTCGGACTTCTGACCGAGCGACAGGGCGTGAAGACAAAGCCACGCGTGTCCAGCGCCATTGCTCCAGCATTTTGTCTTATTCCTAAATGTGCCCTCGAAGTATTAGGGCCAGGGTCGGCCCGAGGCTGGTGAGGCAGCGCGGTGCCTGCTGCAGGGAGCAGAGAGCCCTGATTCCTTGAGGTCTCAGAATGACGCTCTCCTGGAAGCTGGCCCCCGGCACGGCCTTAGACTTGATTAGCTCGGATCCCCCCGAACCCCCGGGAGGAAGATGACACTGATCTATTTACAGGGGAGGACAGCGGCTTCCGCAGGAGGAAAAATAACTGCCCCGAGCATGGACGGCAGTGTCCCCAGGAGACAGGGGTGCGGGGAGCTCGGAAGAGGGCGCTGCCCCTGGGCCGGGGGCTCCGCCCGCACCCAGCAGACCCGGAGTCCCGGCGGGAGACTGCCAGCCGCCTCCCAGCATGACCCAGGTTCTGAGCTGAGACTGGGGCAGAGGGGGAGCGAAGGCTGCGGCCGGGAAGGCCTCTGGGGCTGCTCTCTGGGGCTGCCTGCCTCACTCCCCTGGCGCATTCTATTCCAGACATTCCGATCCTTTTGTTCAACCTTAAGGACGTGGCTGAACCCGATTCCATGATGATAAGGGACGGTGTGGGGAAGTGAAGCGAAGGGGACATAAAAATGAAGGGTGCGTTTGCACAGGGAATGAGTCTGGTGGCCAAGGGAACAGGGTGGACGGACCCCCGTGAAGAGGGAAGAAAGCTGAGTAACACAGAGCCATGAAAGCGACTTCGTGGGGATGCGAGGATCTTAGAGAAGAAACTGGAAGAGGAGAAAGTCTCTGTATAAATATTCAAGACGGCGTTAGAGCCACACTGAAATTCCTTGCGGAGATAGTATCGAAGGCAGGGCACTCACGCAAGCGGTGGGGAGGGGACTTGGAACGGCAACGTCAGGCAAAGCCCTGGGTATCAGACAGCCCGCACTTTGGAAAGAGGCTTGTGGCTCTGACCTTGATGATTCTTCCCCGAGGCGTCTGCTGCCGGAGCAATCAGAGCAAAGCCCGGCGTCTGGAAGGAGCATGGGGGGGGGTGCACCCAGCAAGCTGAAGCAAGCTTTTCTGAGCTCACGAGACGTCGCGTCGGCTCTGGAGATACGGGTGCCTGGCTGGGGACAAAGATGGTAGCTGGTTATACGGTGCATTTGCACACGGAGAGAAAGCAAATCCCTCTCTGTGACCTCAGCCTCATTGTCCCCGATGATCACCCCCTGGACAGAAAACCAGGCTTCACCTTCTGAATTCCCCGTGCAGCAGCTTAGAACGCCCCTCTGCTCAGACTCTGGCTTGATGCCCTGGGGTAACTTTGCCAGGTTAACAAGTCTGTTCACGTCCAAGGACATCCATGGGCTTAGCCACATTAACAGCTTGAAACTCCCAACCACAAAGGGCTCACATGATCAGAAACATAAAGGAGCAATGCTTCTCTTTGAAAACAGGGGAGGTACGTTCTTTATGCAAATTCTAATGTTGAACTAAATCGTTTCTCTGCTAAATAAATAAATAAATAAATAAATAAATAAATAAATAAATAAATAAATCGAGATGTGTCCTTATCGTATAAAAATGCACGGTGACTAGTTCCCTGCTAGAGGCTTCGTGTTGGAGAGGGTGATGGAGCAGCCGCTCCTTTGCCTGCAGGTGGAGGGAAGAGGTGGTGACGGGCGCCCCCTTGTGGACCCCACAGACAGGCCGCCCACCTACGCTCGCCTCCCGGACTCAGGGCGAGCAGACAAGCCTGGGCTCCTCAAACCCCCTTCACTGTTTCCTCCCTCCCTGGTAGCCGAGAACCCAGCCATGCTCGTCAAGGTCTCTGCGCACAGAAACACAAGTAAATAAATCGGTCCCCAAGATATGCTTCCACAGCCACCCCTTTAGCCAAAAGTGAGTTAGCGTCTGTCTCCCCTAAGAGTTCACTGTAATTTCGTCAAGGTAATATATGAACATACTTTAAAGTCAACTACAACTTTCTCAGAGCAGTGATGATCACCCAAAAATTCCCTTTCCTACTTGAAAAGATGCTCAGAGACAAATATTCTTACCTGTCTTCGCCGGTCATGAGGCATTAAGGTGTCCCCAACTCCTTCCTCATCCACCTCAAAATGTTTCCCTATCTTTTCATGCTTGGAGTGGCCACCACCCCACCAGGCTGATCCCTACACCTGCTTGGGTAGTGCTCTGCTTCCCATTTTGTAAGGATTTTTTAAGCTTTCTATGTTTAGGGCAGGTTTAGGTTTACAGTAAAATCGAGAGGAAGCCAGAGACCTCCCGCGGACTCCGCCACCCCACACACACAGCCTCCTCCTCCATCAGCACCCCGACTGGATGGTACAGTTGTCACCACTGATGAACTCCCGTGGACATGTCGTCACCCCCCGGAGTCCACAGGGTCCATCAGGGTCACTCTTGGTGTTGCTCATTCTATAGGTTCGGGTGAAAGTAGAATGGCGTGTGTCCATCACTGTGGTGTCCTCCGGGGTTTTCTCTGCCCTGGACGCCTGTGTGCTGTGCCTGTTCGTCCCTGCCCCCGGCCGCTGTCTCCACAGCCTTGCCTTTTCCAGAAGGTCATGGCGTTCTGCTCATAAACCACGTAGCCTTCACACACCGGCTTCTTTCACTTCGTGATAGGCATGTAAGTCTCTTCCCTGCCTTTCCATGCCCTGAGAGCTCATTTCTTTTTGGTGCTGAATGGTGTTCCACTGTCTGGATGGACCAGAGTCCATCTGTCCATCTACCTACTGACGGACATCTCGGTGCTTCCAAGTTTTGACAATTACAGATAAAGCTGCTCTGCATCCGGTAGAGGTTTTTGGGTGGACGTGAGTTTTCAGCTCCTTTGGGGGAACACCGAGGAGCAGGCTTCTGGGATCAAGCGGTAGAGTGTTCGGGTCTTCCAGGGGCTGTTACACTGTGTCCGAAGTGGCCGCTCAGCCACGCTCGCACCAGCGTGAGTGAGGCTCCCCGGCCGGTGCTCGGACGGGGCCATGCCCACAGGCGTGAAGAAGCATCTGGCTTCCTTCCTCGGGACTTTTCTAAGAGAGCTCCCCTCTCTCGCTGTCTTCGTCATCACCCTTCCGCCCAAACTCAGCCTCCATCGACATGCCTCGGTCTGTCCACGTGGAAAGATGCCTTTTAAGTCATTTTTTTAAAAACCTGGTTTCACCCTCAAAATCGCATGACATCGGAACATGAAAGGAAAAACTAATGATGGGTGCGAGCCCTCATTTGGGAGATGGATCACCGTGTGATCTTGGGAAGCAGTCTGAGCTCTCAACACTTCGGCTTCCTCGTCAGTAAAGTGGGCATTAAAATGGTGTGGATTTTTCAGAATGCGGTGAATCTGAGAGGAGGTGACATGTGCAAGTGACTCAGGAAAGCTCCCGGCAGGGGGCGAAGTGCTCAGTAGGTGTTCAAGGTAATAACCACACAGAGGTCACTGGCTTCAGCATTCAGAAGTTCAACAAGAGCCTCCAATTTCTTTCCTGGAATTGGTTTTCTTCCTCTTTGTAGCTTTTGGTGACCGTGACTGCCCCTATCTCTCTCCCTCTCTCTCTCTCCCTCTCTCTCTCTCTCTCGCTCGCTCGCTCTCCCCACTTACCATGTCAATCATAGAATAAGCATGTCTGAATTTAGACATAATGAACAAGCAATTCCTTCCAAGTGTGAGACTTCAATGCAAAGATAATCCTGCTTGAACTTGCAATGGAAGAAATGAAAAGTATTAACACGGCGCTCACACAAACACACAACAAAAGGCCAAGGATGAAAACAGAACATTTTGAGAACAAAGTACGTTCTGGGATCATATCTTAAAAGCAGAAACAGTGTACACTAAAAAATCACGGAAGCACAAGCATAAGAAGTATCACTTAAAAGGGAGAGCCAGTAAAATCCCAGGGCCCGGCAAAACAGAGAGGTATAGTACAGGACGTTAAGATCCCCTGGTGTGGGATGGGACCAGTTTTGTACGATGCGTTTGCCATGTAATGAGGAAGATTTCCTGGTAGAAGGACTAATACTAAGCAGATACGGTCCTTGTCCCAACACCACTTCAATCCCAGCCCTTAGGGAACAAATCTTGTAATAGATTTTCAATCCAACGTGTGTGAGTACCGTAAGGCAGCCACTACTCCAGGATGGGGTGCTCAGGTGGGGCATTATCCACGCATCTTACTTCCTCTGTCTCTTCCGTTTGTGGTTTGGGCACTCATTAGCCCAGGTTTGAAAGGAGGGAGAGGAGACGGAGTGTGAGCCTCCTCTTGTTTGCTGCTTGTTAGCGGTGTCAAATGTTTGCTGGGTGGAAAGGTTGAAATAAATGAGGGGAGAAGATTTCTGAGCTCCGTGGATTTTATTTTCTCAAGTCATGCCTGCCCCCATTAGCATGGATAATTGGGAGCTGGCTGCATTTTTTCCCATATAATCAGATAATCTATAGGGAAATGAGAATTTGATTCCTGTGTGTCTCTATTTAGACTCTTAGAAAAAGCATCCTCGGAAGCATTCCATTGCTTAATTCTGAGCAAACTAGAAGCGGAAATGAGATGCACTAATGAAGATATTTGTTAGTTCATTATGGGAGAAAACTCAGCTATCAGAGAATTGAAAGAAGGCAATTTTCCTGGTCTCAGGGAAGATCCCAGGAGAAAGCAGAATGCATTTACACTCAACTAAAGAAACATTAAAAGCATAAATTAAGGATGAGACTCATTTACAACCTATCCAATAACATTTACTATGTTAGGGACCCAACTGTCCCCACCTCAGAGGAGTCATATAATGATACATAGTTCCATATGTCAGAGAATTTGGTGAACCAAGATGCTCTGTATCTCTGAATCTGGGCTCTGTTTGCATCTGAAAAATTATCCTGAATTACTTTAATGCATGACTATCATCCTGCATTTAGAGTCTCAGAAACTATGCTCTGTGGTCACCCACCAACAGTAATGGGGTGACCCTGAAACACTATGTTAGGGGCACCTGGGTGGCTCAGTCAGTGAAGCGTCTGCCTTCAGCTCAGGTCATGATCTCGGGGGCCTGGGATCAAGCCCCGCATCGGGCTCTCTGCTCAGCCGGGAACTTGCTTCTCCCTCTACCCCTCCCCTCTGCTTGCATACTCTCTCTCTCTCTCTCTCTCTCTCTCTCTCTCTCTCTCTCTCTCTCTCTCTGTCTCTCTCCCTCTCAAATGAATAAATAAAATCTTTTTTTAAAAAAAGAATGAGTTACCATCACAGTCTGTAAGACCCCTACCCACTTACGTGTCTATGAATAATAAAAAGTTAAATAGGAACATGTTATTGACTTATTTAAAGATAGTAGAGTAGTTTTAAAACAGATGAAGTTTTTTTAGTTAAAAATAGAGCTACCTTATAACCCAGCAACTGCACTACTAGGTATTTATCCCAAAGATACAGATGGAGTGAAAAGAAGGGCCATATGTACCCGATGTTCATAGCAGCAAGGTCTACAATCACCAAACTGTGGAAAGAGCCCAGATGCCCTTCAGCGGACAAATGGATAAAGAAGATGCAGTCCATATATACAATGGAATATGACTCAGCCATCAGAAAGGATGAGTACCCAACTTTTGCATCAACATGGACAGAACTGGAGGAGATTATGCTGAGTGAGGTAAGTCAAGCAGAGAAAGTCAGTTATCATATGGTTTCATTCATACGTGGAACATAAGGAATAGCCTAGAGGACCACAGAGGAAGGGAGGGGGAAATGAATGGGAAGAAATCAGGGAGAGAGAAAAACCATGAGAGATGCTTGACTCAGGGAAATAAACTGAGGGTTTCAGAAGGGAGGGGAGCCAGGGGATGGGGTAGCCCAGTGATGGAATTGAGGTCACGTGTTGTGATGAGCACTGGGTGTTATATGCAACTAATGAATCGTTGAACACTACATCTGAAACTAATGATGTACTATATGTTGGCTAATTGAATTTAAATTTAAAAATAAAATAAAATAATCAGAAATAAAGCAGAAGTGGCATTATTGTCGGGGGACACAAAGAGGCGTGTTTCTTCATCTCTCCCCCACAGGGAAATCCTGGTCTACAGCCCCCATGCTCTGTCCAAGTTCACCCCTTTTTCCAAAGTCAGCCAGAAGCCATCATGGATCGAGTCTTCCCATCACAGGAGGAATACATCCTCATTTTGCACTGTCTACACCCATGGTCGTGCTCTGCAAACCCAGGTCTGTCTACAGGTCCTGCTGCAGAGACCCCCAGACTCCGGCTCCCCATCTACAAGCCAAGGGGCTGCCGTAAGGGGACAGGAAGCCTGGGGTTTGCAGACATGGGCCCCTGTCTGTCATCCACAAATGGTGACCATGAGCCCTGCCTTGTATATGGTTGTACGAGATTCGAAAAGCTGAAAGTAACACAAACTACACATAGAATATTAGTATTAAATGGACCCATCCGGAAAGGCCTCCTGCATCACCTCATTTGAACCACAGCATCAGGACGTGCTGTGCTCCATCAGCCCGCGGAGACCATGGCCCCAGGACGCACGTCTGCGCCTCCCCGGAGCCCCCAGCGCCCTGCAGTGGTGGCGGCTAAAGTACACTTTCGCGTGTGTGTGTTCTTCCTCCACTGAACAAGCGTGCGCTGGCCTGGGCTTCCCAGAGTTCTCAGACTCTCAGCTATCCTGAGTGGGTGGCTCCGTGTGCTCAGGGACCAGGAGACCGACTCCAGCAGGAACAGCTGTGCGGAGTTCCCGTCTCGCCCCCCCCGGGGATGGCACCAAGCACATCATCAATGGAAGGGCCCACACACGGGTGGGCGAGGCGTGCCCCTGGCTCACCTTCCTCCTGGGGACGAGGGAACCTGCCCCGGGAACTCAGCAATGAGGGGGACCAGCCTGTCCTGGCTCACGGGGCGGTTTTGACGATTTAAGGTTGGATGTGTTTCTATGTTGTGCATTCTTCATCTTGCCCTGTGCGATGGAACTAGAAATGCGTGTGAGATCTTCATCCCAGGAAGCCGCCGGAGACGCAATGCGGAGGGCGTGCGTGGTCCTTTGATGCTCATTCTCTCTGTGAGATTGTTCTTAATCCTTGGGACAGGCTCCAATGAGAATGCACGGTTTCCACTTCTGATGTCCATACACTTCACTGGGAAGGGCTCTCCGAGGTCAGCTCACCCCAAGCCGCACGCTTGTGTGGATTTGCCGTGTCTTCATCCCAACATGCAAGGGCGTCAGGACTAAAACAAATGAATAGAGACGTAAAGGGAAAATGCAGATGAATGCTTTCCGTTGCTTTAATATTTTAATCTATGGAACACATGGGGAGTGTTTTAATATCCATAATTGATCAACTTACTCTCCCATGAAATCAGGCCTTCTAATTGATTTGCTTAGAAAACCGTAACAAAATGAAGCCAGAGGCGCCGCACGGAGCCAGCCTCCAGAGAGCGCTTCGTGGTCACAAGGTGTTTATCCAAAAGGCACACTGGGAATGTTTTCATTTTCATAATTGATCAACTTATTGATTAATCTCAGATTACATAAATGCCTTCTAATTGATTTGTAAAAAGTTTAGAAACCCTGAGCTGCGAGAGTGCTTTCAAAATCGACAGAGTCCTGACATGGTGCTTCGTAGGCACGGAAATTCTAAGCGGAGTCTGGGCCGCATGGCCGGTGGAGGACCCTCGACTATCCCACGGGACCCGGGAGATGTTGGCCCCCAGAGGGCCCCTCTGACCCCAGGAGGGAGGAGATCCCAGGACTCAGGATGAGGGGCATGGCTTTTCCAGGCTGCCAGTCACTATTCAGGGTGAGGACTCTGGCTGCTGACTTTATAATTTTACCTGTTAATTAAAACGTAATTTTTTCAACAGATGCAGATTTTACCTCCCTTACATCCCGAGTCTGTGAGGATGTCTGATTCTCATTCATTATAATGAAGAAGTGGGTTCTGACCCAGACCACCGCTTCTCGACTGCCTCTCACACCACGACCATGTGGATTTCCGGAGGAAGAGCTATGGTTTACCGGGCCACGAAGACTCATCCTCTCTTGCGAGACCTGTCGAAATTCATCTCCAGTAGAATCAGAACTGAAATTATAACTTTTTCAATCCATTGCAGCTCGGGAATGGATATCCTCACCATGTGATTTTTCTTTCCCCTCTCCATTTAATACCGAGGTTACGTACTGGATAAGCAAAGGAGATATTATTGATGAAATGCTCTTGTACTACATCAGCCTGAGTTTGTCAGCTCAATCAAAAATTTATGCCCCAAGGCCAAATAAAAAGAGAAATTTCCAAGTTTTTATAGACTATCAAACTCCAAACTGTCAGCTACTCCCGATATAAATCTATTTTAATTTCCCTTCCTATGGAGTCACTTAGCTTCCACACTGCTGTACTTAAAGTAAAAAGAGGGAGATAAGGTGACATATTAATGAAATACAGCGCAGATAATTTAAAGACTTGAATGGTTACACGGTCCCTTGCCATCCGCGTGGAGAGTGTCTTCATTGTCGCCACCACATTGGTGTTTTCTACGGTAAACCACACATTCGGTAATTACGATGTTTCCACGCGTCCTTGAAAGAGATGTTTATCTTGTCCGGTCAATTAGAGAGCAACGTAAGTTAGAAATCACAGGTTTGGTTCTGGGCTACGGTATGTTTTCTCTGTTCTCCTGTCAACGTTTGTGCTGATCCTGCTCGGTCAATCACAAGACGAATAAGCTTTCTGTTGGAAGAGTCAGATCGTCTGAATGGATCCAAGCAACGCTGTCTTCAGGGATAGGAAATCTCAAAAGGAAAGTACAGTTTGCCTCATTCGTGGTGGTCATGTTCCGTTATCCCCGCAAACATTGAATCAGTGTTTTCCAAATTGCTGAATCACGCTGCCAGGGGACACACGGGCCGAGGTTCTTCGGGAGCTCTGCTCACAACCTTCACATCAACCAGGCAAACAGACCTTGTTTTACTTGTGCTTTTGTTTAAAGACACCTGACTTAGTATATACTCAGTGCTAGCGGCACTGTCACTCACGCCCAAAGGGAGAAAGCCTGTGTGACACTCGTGGTCTCCTCGTAAGGTCGTCTTGAGTTTCGAGAACACTACACAGCCTTTCAGCACTAGGCCTGGGGGCCGTTTGAAACAGGGAAATCACCAACGAAACTTGCCACCACACAGACTGTGAAAAGAACCCTTGCTGGTGGTGTGAGACCTGAAACAGGAAGGCAAAGCACCACCTCCTTCCCTTCAGCCGGGCGCACATAGGCCGGTGGCTCCACCTTGCCACTGCTCTGGGCATGGCCACAAATGACCATTCAGGCGCTGTGCGTATTGATTTTGTGAGTTATAAATAAAATTTAGCAATTAAGCTGATGTGGAAAAAGGGAATCTGCAAACCATGAGGATCAACTGCCTATAATAAGGAGTCAAGACTCTCACAGGAAGGTCCCCACAAATGCAAAGATAAATGCCAGTAGGAAAAGTATCAATGGAGCTCTTCAGTGATGCTTCCGAAGCAAAATCTCCCTCTGATTTGTGGACCATATGGCTTATCTCATTAGTGTAAACAAAAGATGTCCCCTTTTAGAGTCAAAGAGCTTTATTTTTTTATTTTATTTTTTCAGTGTTCCAAGAGTCATTGTTTATGCACCACACCCAGTGCTCCATGCAATCCGTGCCCTCCTTCATACCCACCCCCAGGCTCACCCATGCCCCCCACCCCTCCATAACCCTCAGTTTGTTTCTCAGAGTCCACAGTCTTTCATGGTTCCTCTCCCACTCCGATTTACCCCAATTCACTTGTCCTTTCCTTCTCCTAGAGTCCTCCATGTTATTCCTTATGTTCCACAAGTAAGTGAAACCATATGAGAATTGACTTTCTCTGCTTGACTTATCTCACTCAGCATAATCTCCTCCAGACCCGTCCATGTTGATACAAAAGTTGGGTATTCATCCTTTCTGGTGGCTGAGTAATATTCCATTGTTTATATGGACCACATCTTCTTTGTCCATTCGTCTGTTGAAGGGCATCTCAGCTCTTTCCAGAGTTTGGCGATTGTGGACATTGCTGCTATGAACATTGGTGTGCATATGGCCCTTCTTTTCACTCCATCTGTATCTTTGGGGTAAATACCCAGTAGCCCTCAAAAGATTAAAAATAGAGCTATCCTATGACCCTGCAATTGCACTACTGGGTAAAGAGCTTTCTTTAATTAGTCAAATGCATTGGGCCTCCTTCTAAATGGATCTTAAAAGAAGAAAAGAAGTCAAAGTAGGGGGTTGAGATCTAGAACCCTACAGGGACCATCTGAAGGGAGCAGAAGGTGGGGCTGTCACAAAGCTGATAACTTGTTGGGGAATAACACGTGTGGCCCCCAGAGTGTGGTGAAGGTACTACAAGTGTGTCATGCACACTTACTGACTGTTTATATTAGTTATGTGCTGGTTATGACTCTGGGGCAATTACACCTCGATTATACTCTGTAAAGCTGAGAACAAGAAGGCGTTGGTCCCGTGGCTTCCGTGGCTCCTGGTGTCTGTGATACCAGGGTGAACGTGCCCTGAAGACAAACCAAGTGGGATAGGCCCTAAAACCAGAAGTCGAGAGCCTTTCTCAATCTACACCTGGGCTGGGAAGGGAAACTTATAGAAAGAATTCTCTTGATGTTTGACATGTTACTTTTTATTTATCATTAAAGATTTATATCAAAACAAGTCACAAATCAATGTCAACCCCAAAATGGGAAGATTGACCATCATGCTTGATTCTGTCACTTTCTGTATTTTTGTTTGTCAGAAATGTGTGCATATACTGATTTCGCTTTGCATATATATCTCACCAAGTTGTGTTCTATAATAGAAGAATTATCCCTTACTTGAAAATGCAATTAAATACACCATCATGTCATAGTATTCAACAAAAAACAACTCATGTCTGTTGACACTGCTCCTCAAGGACATTGAGAGAAGGCTGATAGGAGGAAATTGTTTCATTACACAGTTGGAGACAACATGCCCCAAAAGTTAAATGACAGCCCCTGAACATTACTCATTTCCACTCACTCATTCAGCGTTTTCCGTACTCTTTATGTTCTATGGACTGTCCTAGCTCTCAATGAACAGAAGTGAAAAAAAGCATACTCTTTACTGCCCCATGGACCTGGTAGGCTGGGGGCGACTTGGTGTAAACTAACTTCAGACAGGGTTTGGGGATAGTTATCTATCAATTGTCTTTAATGTGAGATTAAAGAATATAGACGCAGTTAAGGACTTCTAATGAGAGATGCAGATTACATGACGTGAGAATTTGGTCTTCTGCTAAAATTAGATAGCAGATCGGCAACTGATACCAACCAGGTGAAGTACAAAATCCAGTCCTGAGTTATCCATAGTCCAGGAGGTGATTCTTGCAAGTCTCTGACTTTGCTACGCTCTTCTGTCAGTCAGCAAATCCCTTCTGGAATTCAGCCCCAGCGGCTTCACGGCTGAGCCCCCGTGAGGTCCTCCTGAGACGCTCAGCCAGACAGGACTTCTCTGTCCCCACACCTGGGCAATGCTCCGCCGTGGTCAGTCGGGCAGGTGCACAAGGACAATGCAGGAAGCATCACACTCATTTGTCAGCGCTAGCCCAGGGAGCTCCCTAAACTTGGGGTGGGCATATTCCTGCGCTTCACTCCCGTGCACAGAACAGCAGCGGATTCGCGGAAGTGCTTATTGTCCCCAAATGGAATTAAATGGTGATGATATTCAAAGCAATGAAGACTTGTGTGTGTAAGTAGATGGCAAGATAGAGCCTGAGTTTCCATCCACTGGGCAAGATGGTGGTCACCATTTTACTGGAAAGTTAGTAAGGTCCATGCAGTCGCTTCCAGTGCACATCAGCACCTACATGCCTGGTAGAGATGCTAGCAGGTGGAAAATCTGCTTCTCTGAAACAGTTCAGAGCTCCTCAGACACTGCCCGCCTGCTTGGGAGAGACCTGGAGCTCTGCATCGATGTCTGTGGCTTCATTTACACCCCAAGTCTGCACGCTCCCTTCCTCCGGCACCCCCGGGGCGCCACCGAGCCGACGCTGACTCGTGAGAGCCTGCCGTTCTGGAGGAACAGCAGCTCACTGACCGGAGACTGTGCTCGCACTCAGTTCCACAAGCCCTAGTCCCACGCACCGTTAGGGCTCTCCCCAGAGACTCCTCCCTGGCGTGCATCCCCCGGAGGAAGCAAACGCAGCTAGCTGTGTGCAAATTTGGCGCTCCGGGTTCTCGCGGCCACGAGAGAATGCCGCTGCCCGGTTCCTCGGTCTGGGGGGACAGCAAGGGCAGAGCAGGTATCTCTTGAAGAGCCGCTCACCTGGCTGCCACAGCACCTCCTGTCCTGGGACACCTTCGTCCTTCCTCCGGGTGGTCTGAGCAAGTCCCCTCGCAGACACCTGCGTGACTGAAGAGTCCCTCGTCCCGGCCACCCTGGGAAGCGTGCCAGCACGGGACACGCTGTACACCAGCGGCTTCCTGTTTACCTACTCGGCTCAGTACCGCGATCAATCTGGGACAGAGCGATGAGTTTACGTAATAAACATATGCCAACCCAGAGCTCAAAGAAACAGCTGTCAGGCGTACCCTGGAAGCTATTTTCAATATGATTTTATACCATCACATGAAAAGAAGACATGACATTATCCAGAATTCTTTCAGAGAAAGAGTTCCCTCATCCCACGTGAAAAGTCAGTTTGATGCCGAAGGATTTGGATTCCAAGCATGATTGCATTCTCTGGCACACCGAAAAGATCCGGCCGTAAAATCTACCCTCCTGCGATTGAAAGACTTGACTAAGAATGTGAGACTTGAAGAAGAATTCAGGCATCCAATGGCAGCCCCTTCATCTCTCGGGGAAGAAATCGATGACCCCAGGGCCTCCGGGGACCTCCCGCGAGCGAGAGGCCAAGGACTCTGTCTCCCCACCAACCTTCCTCTGCATTCCCCTCTCCCCTCACAGCACCCAGCCGAAACTACAGCTGTCCCTGGGACCCCCCTTTAAACACAAAAGCACGGCCTCAGTGCAGACAGGAGAGGCGTTAGCGACGTCGCGCGTCATCGTTCGTGATGCTCGCTTGTGCATTTTCCCCCTTGACCCCACATAAATCCAGCGAGACATAAACTACACGCGCCTCCTGACTGGCACAAATGAGTTAAAAACCACTCCGGGATGTGCTCGGATTCACACAACTCAGCAGTGATGCAGTCACAACTGGAAGCCAGGAATCCCGACCACCCGGCAGATGCAGGCGGGTTGGACAGTCTAGGTGGTCAAGGGAAGGATTATGACATGAATTATTAGGCACCAAAGGCACGCTGAAGAGAAATGGGGTCATCAGACTCCGTGGACATTTATCTTTCTGAGGTGATTTGATTACTACTTTCACCAGGAGCAAGTGGTCAACCCCGACTGAAAAATTCCCAAAGATCCTTTCCAGTTCAACAAGGAAATTCTCTCCGAAGGGCCTGACGGGTGAGGCTTGGAGAAAAGGATGGGTTTCCTTCTGCTCCTAGAGCAAGCTCTGTTCTCAGGCCCTTTAACGACCGAGCAACTTTTCAGTCCACGCTGGGGTTTTAATCCTGCACGAGGTGGAGCCGTGGGGAATGCAAGGGTTCCAAGACTCAAGCATCGCTCCCTGAGGGCTTTCCAAAACCCAGCGGCGCGGAGTTACCCCGTGGGGGGAGGGGTGCAGGGACAGGCCGCACGAAAGTCAGGAAGGGGACAGTGCACGGGCATGTCACTGCCAAAACAGCACTGCCTTCTCGGGTGGCGTGTTTACTTTGAATGTGGTAGCCGGGGTGGGGGGGGCAGGTTGTCAGAGTCCTCTGGGCCCCTAATCTGCACCATCTCCCTTCCGTTTCCAAGGATGCCAACGTCACCTCTGACCCTTGACGGAGCAAGACAAAGGAACGTCAACAAGGCAAAGCACCAAAGCCATGGACAGGTCAGTCACAACTCTGTGATTCACCGGGGGTTGAAAATCACACCCAGGGGATGCTGTTGGGTGGCTCAGTTGGTTAAGCAGCTGCCTTCCGCTCAGGTCATGATCCCAGGGTCCTGGGATGGAGTCCCGCATCGGGCTCCTTGCTCAAAGGGGAGCCTGCTTCCTCCTCTCCCTCTGCCTCTGCCTGCCTGTCTGCCTACTTGCACTCTCTCTGTGACAAATAAATAAATAAAATCTTTAAAAAAAAGAACGAAAGAAAGAAAGAAAGAAAGAAAGAAAGAAAGAAAGAAAGAAAGAAAGAAAATCACACCCAGACGTATCAGCATTCAGCCAGAAACACTGTCCTTTCTCTACAGATGGAACCTCGAATCAAAGTCACCGGCCCACCCCAGGAGCCCTGAGCTCTGCTTCCTTTCCCAGTTCAGAGCGGAGCTCCATCCCTCCTGGCCAAGCTCCTCACGGAGGTGGGGTCTTTTCCACCTCCCTGCTTCCCCACACCGGTCCGTCTGGGTCAAGAGAAACCATTATCGGTGTCATTTGCTTCTCCTCTGGGGCTCAAGGTGTTTTCCTATATTCAGAGTCTTAGAATCCTAGGTTTTAAACTGCATCGAGGCTGGAAATCCTGACATGACCTTCTGGGTTTTATTAGTATCATTATCGTTTTGCTTGGCCTCTTATTTAGCTGGGAGTTTGAATGGGGTATGCGTGCACCAAGGCCGGGGACCCTGAGTTGTCGTCTCCATGCCGTCCTGACATCCCTGGCGTCTGGGCTCCGTTCCCTGGAGCAGTGAGGACGCCGGAGCAGTGAGCAAGTGTCTCCTGCCAGCTCTCCTGCCACACGGGGACCCGGAAGCCAGGCGTGGAAATGCTGCAGCCGCAAGCAGACATGAGCACGAGGACCTGAGTCACACGAGAGAAGTTTCATGCCACAGCCCCTAACCCACACAGCAGCTTCTGTTGTGCAGGAAATCCCTGTGTTGGTACCTGTGATAACTACAGACCGGGAGACTTACACACTATCGATGTTCGCGTCTCACCGTTCTGGAGGCTCGCCGGGTGATGGCATGACCTTACGTTGATATTCGAGTTGGCACTTACTAATTACAAATGCTGCGGCATCTTCCTTGCTACGTTATCAGATAATTGCCTACGTTTTAAGACCTACATAGTGAGGCTCTGTCCCTTCTCACGGCCACTCTTGTATTGAGCACACACTCGCTTATCAGCACGGAGCAGACTCTAATCCCCCTTCATGGCCAGAAGCACTCCGAGGTAACATTTAATTAGAATGTGCATGTTCTAAGCTACGGAAGTTCTTGTCTTGAGCTGGGCTGCATTCGGCACCCCGTCCCTCCTTGCGTGTTGGGGAAAGCCTGTCCGTGAAGGAGGGAAAGACTAACATCAAGCTGAGTGAGCCCTGCTTTAGCCCGTGGATTCAAGACAGCATGTGTATTCTCTAAACTCCTCCCCGCTCCGGAAAGCACTGGGGGTGGGGGGTGTACCCCCGAGCGCGGAGACGTCCTCTCCACCCGTGTGCACCTGAAGGAGTTGGGCAACAAGGTCTTCCCCGCCCTCAGCCACGAGTCTGTAACTCGCCAGTGATGGATCCAGAATGCGGGTTCAGATCTACTCCAGGGAGGAACCCCCAGCTAACGTGGGGTGTGGGCTGCATTCGTGCAAAATCACCTCCATTTCAAGAAAAATTGGTTCTTATAAAAAACATCCTCCCGTATCTCTGCTGCCGTGCCAGCCTCCTCCCCTGCAGCCCACACAGGATCTAGCTGCAAACCTCTTGCTCTGGAGGTCTACCCCCGCCAGGCCTCACTGTATCAGTCCTGTGTTCCGGCGATTTCACGCAGAAGGGGGAAGCCTGCCCTGGCGTGAACTGGGAGGTGGGCCTGAAGTCCGCGTGGTGAGGAGCACATGGGCCACAGTGGGGGGGCAGGGGGGACACGCAGAGGGGCGACTCTGCACACCCCGTTCCTCACGCCGAGAGCCAGCGCCTGGTGGGAACGTATTCTCATGGACTGCGCTCGTTTCAGTGGAGATGTAGACATTTACCTAAAGGCTTATTGTGCTTCAGTGGCAGGCTTTGAAAGACCCATTCCATGCTTCTAAGCAAACAACCCGTACAAGCTTATCCTTAGTTTAATGACTCAAAAAAGCAATTTGACAGAACCAGCGAAATTTATGAACATTTTCATCCGCACATCGAAAATCCCTTCTGCAGATCAGAATTGCATCCATGAGACCCAAATCCCTTGTTCCTTTCTGGTTGGGATTAGTATAAAATTACCTAAATAGCCATCTTTATCACTCAAATTATTTCAGTTTAAATCTAGGGAGACGTTAATTTGTTCACAGGAATATCTAAAACATGAGAAGAGTGGCTTCAGAAGATGCTGGGCGGGTGGGGGGTGAGTATTTAATGATTCAGCACGGGGTCTGGCTGACCTTCCTCCCCCCATAGATGCTTCATACCTTTACGGGAATAAAAAAAAAAATGGGCTGGTAACATGCTTCTGAGCACAAGGTGTGGGATTATCATCTTGCTTCTCAGGGGAAATGTGATGGTGTCATGGTCCCATTTTGTAAAGGATAAATGCAGCCTGATTGACAAAGTGATTTCCATGCTTCAAAGACGCAGTGAGATCCCAGCACTGGGACGGTAATTTCCGACCCTCAGAACCATCCTGCACAAGCGTTTTTGCAATGATGCCCACCTCTGAAATAGACAAGATTGCTTGGAAATGGAGGTCACACCTGCTGAAATTGCCAGTGGCCGTGCCCCCTGCGAGAGGTGTCCTTAAAGTGGTAAGAAATCATGAAAGCTGGACGCACGGCTGAAGCTCAGCTGGATGCAGGACCAGAAGGAGAGAGAACTCGGTGTCTCTGATCTCCTGCTCAGCCCTTCATCCAAGCAGAAAATGTGAGACTAATTGCCAGCTGAAAACCGTCTTTCATTTGTCAGCTTTATTTGTGAAAACAGGGGTGGACAGCTGTTATGTCACTGACATTCGTATTTATTTAGCTGATGTCCCACACGCGACGCCTCCTGACTTTGGAGAATCTGGTGAAGTGACAAAGAACGGGATCTTCGTTCCCATCGTGCATGAACGAGTCTGTCTCAGAGAAGCTGGTGATTCCCCCGGAGCGAACGCTGCCACTCACGGTTGGTGAAGAGGGAGCCGGGGGAGGGGCCCCGCAGCAACCGGCGGGCGTGGCAGGTGCAGGATCTGGAAGGTTCGCCCGCGGCCAGTCACGGGGTGAGCAGACCGGCATCAGAGAGCCCCCTTACCGCAGAGGCTGCTTGCAGGCACGGGCAGGCAGTAAGCGGGGGGCCTGGCTGGTGTCCTGTGTGCACACACCCCCGGGGGTCCAGCCGGAGGCTCACGCTCCCGTCCCGCTGCGCGGCGGGCGCCATCCGTCTGCTGAGAGTGTCCTTCCCTGCTCCGGCCGCAGAAGAGGATGAAACCGTCCGCACGCGTGCACACGAGACACACATGACCAGCTCCGGCTGCGCCCCAGGGTGACACCACCTCCTGCCCTCTTCAGTATGAGGCTCTGACAGAAATCCGGTGCCGGCCCCTGAGTCATGCTACTCAGAGGGGCAAGCAAGTGGAGGCCCGCACACTGCCGGCCCCTGGGGAAGGACAGAGTCTCTGCCCTCGGTCTCCCAACTGCAGGGTGACCGTGATCACAGTCCCTCACCAGGGTCCGTCATGAAAATGACTTCAGTGTGTAAAGTACCGAGAACCTGCCCGGCACAGTCTGTCTGTTCAGTCCTTTTCGTCGTCAAATATCTAAGACAAGTCGATGAAAGAAAAAAATATATACTAATAAACAATTTTAAAGGCAAAAAAAAAGGGGGGAAAGAAATTCAAACTTGAGTCCCTGACATGTATCGCCTCCCAGGTGAGCAGAGAGTAAAAACTCGCACTCCGCACACGGTGACCGTCTCTGAGCTCGCACAGCTGTACTTACTGGTTGGTGACATTTGTGCGAAGCTTTTCCCGCTTATGGGAAACGCAGGTCACACTGTTGAGTGACCCCAGGTCCCTGCAAGCCCCCTCGAGGCGCCACACACCCACCTGGTGGGAACGGCCCAAAGCAGGGTTACCTGCCACTGAAAACAGGGGGGGCCCGAGGACGGTCAGAGCCCCTGAGGCCGCTCCCGCCCCATCGGCTGAGAACCCCGCGGTGCTTTTCAGGAGCCGCCTGAGCAAAGACTCGATCTAATACATTCAGGCGTAAAATAGAAAGGAAATTGGTCGGGCAGGTGATAAGAAACCAAGGGGAGCCAGATAACGGGCTGGAACCATTTTCCGATTCTCGCACCGACCTGAGCGCTGGACGCCAGGCGAGGAGAGCTTCCTCCTCCTGAGTGGCCCCCGGAGCCCGCGCCAGGTTGCCCCACGACACCTCGGAGCTGCCGGTTCGCGGGTCCGGGGCTTGCTGCAGGTTTTCCCAAGAGCCCAGAGGAGCCGCCTCCGCAGCCTGGGGCTGACCCTGCGGCCGCCGTGCCGCCTGCGGGGCCGAGACCCGTGTGACACCCCCGCCCCCGCCTCCACGGAGCAGGGGGCTCGCTGCCTCTGCCTCTGCCTCTGCCTCTGGCCGCAGCCGCCTGCTGAAACGCAGCCCTGGAAGGGCCGACGGTGAGGACAACCGGGGGCCCCCTCGCACTGGCTGCCGCGGTTTCACGGGGCTTTACCGTGGAGGGACGCACACAGCTCCTTACCCACTCCGCTCTGGGAACGCCAAGGTCAACCAGCCAAGGTCACGGGTGTGCAGAGTCAGCCTGTGGTCCGCCGCCTCCACTCTGCGGCCCCAGGGAAGCGTGCCCGCTCCCGCCGAGAAGCAGGGCCGAGGGCACCCCCATCCTGCGCCTGGGCCCGCTTCTTCCGAGAGCCTCCCCGATTCCCAGCTCCGAGACCGCAGCGCCCTCCGGGCACTCTGACCCGCAGGGCAAACGACCCCTGCTGCAGTAAGGGAGGGAAACCTCCGACAGGAGCTCAGTACCCCCCCACACCCCACGAACCCCACTCACGTGCAAACCCCCGCTGTGTGCAAAGGGTGTTCCCGGCCCCTGGGGCTGTGATACTGGCCGTGACTGGGCGCCCTGGCTGGGCGCCGGGAGGAAAGCCCGGACTGCCTCAGGAACGGCTGTGACGGCCCAGAAGGGGGGCAGGGGGCCGTGAGGCGGGTCTGACCGCAGGGGACTCGCTCGCCGGGCCTGGGGAGCAGGGCGTGGGCGGCCGCCGCGGGCGCAGCCGAGCCGGTGGCCGGGAGGCAGAGGAAGGCCCGGCGGGAGCAGCTCTCTGCAGGGAGAAGGCTGTGCGCTCGGAGGCAGGACGCAGGAGCAGGAGCTTCCCGGGCACGGCAGGCCCTTTCATGCTCCGAATGTCCCAGACGACATGCCCCGCCGGGTCTCGGGAAAGAGGCCAGGCCCCGTCTGACTGAGGGATCGGGGTGACGTATCACCGCGCGGCTAGTGTGGACCAGAGCGCTGGGCCCCGGGCCCCGGGTCCTTCCACTTCACCTAAATCCACAAACGCCACCTCCTGCCACAGGTGAGCTGGAAAGACCCTGAAGGGCACAACTGAATGGAGGGTCCTGACGGCCTTCACGGCGGGAACACAGGCCGCACGTGGAGGAAGCACACAGGGGAGACCCTGGGGGGACGGCAACACTCTCACGGGCCCACGGGGCCTGAGGGCCCAGGGCTGCGGCATCACGGAACCATGTGGACGGGTGTGGACGGCGGGGCGTGCGGGGTCGGGTGAGGATGGGTGTGGACGGCGTGGTTGCGGGGGTGGGGTGTGGACGGCAGGGCGTGCCATCCACCTAGGCTGCCCGCACGCTATGTCATTATCTCATTGCAAAAATCGCCCATAAGTATGAAGAGAAGTTGTACCATCGAGGATGAGAAAAAAATTTTTTTGAGAGGTAATTCATGGTTATTTCGGTAAATAACAGGGGTGCTTCTGTTCAAATGGGGCGGAAATTACGTCGTACAAATCATGGATGTGATCTGGGCGGCCATCACCTGCCCCAGCCATGAATCACGGAGCCTGACTTTGCCTGCAGGTTTCCCTCAGCGCCAGGCTCACAAAATGAACACAAATCTCGAAGGAGCCGCTGCACTTAAGCAAGCTTAGTGTGATTGAGGAGAAATCGATGCATATTCATGAACAAGCGGAATCAATAAAAGAGACAAGATGCGCAGCGCAGTGATTGTTGATCCTGGAATCGGGGCGTCGGGAGCTAACTTTGCACAGAGGTGCTCCTTCAAATAGTGTTTTGTCTTTTTCCTTAATAAGGCTCCGCTTTTTCTCTAGTTTGTTTGCTTGTTTGCACTCTGAAAACCCATTATGCTAAATAATTCCTGAAGGACAGATTAGAATGATGAATCAAAACTAATCCTTATGGCACCAAACCTGAGATACAAACAGAACATTTTTCCAAATATATGCACGTCTATGGGTTTTGTCCCTTTGTTTATGTTTGTAAAATCCAGTCGCACTATATACATTACAGAGCAAGTGCATTGTCTTTTTAATAATCTATTATAGACAGCCCTATCTCCCTATCCCCAAATTCATGAGCACACCCACTTGCACACACATGATTTTGTGTCAGTGGGTCCTCTTACTGGATTTTGTTCACACGTTTGGCTCGTCTCCTCTCTCCCCCTGCACCCCCGACATCACGAGCATCCACCGTGACCCCCCCACTGATCTATCTCCTCCAGCAAACCCGGCGGACAGCCTGCTATGTGTTCATTCATGATTTCCCCCCCCCCCCGCTGCTCTAACTACGACCACTCACATTTCCACATCTGCGTGCTTACACTGTTGTGTCGCACTGGCTTCAAGGGTCTGGGGTCAGTATTTCCTTTATAAAAATGGGCTTATTCTGTCCGTATTTATCTTCGCATTTTTCAGTCAACAGCAATCTTCAGACCTCCCCTAGATTGATCAGCATACCTCAAGAGTACATTGGAAGATTATATAATAGGGGCGCCTGGGTGGCTCGGTCATTACGCGTCTGCCTTTGGCTCAGGTCATGATTCCAGGGTCCTGGGATCGAGTCCCTCATTGGGCTCCCTGCTCGGCGGGGAGCCTGCTTCTCTCTCTGCCTGCCGCTCCCCCTACTTGTGCGTGTTCTCTCTCTCTCTCTGACAAATAAATAAATAAAAATCTTCAAAAAAGTAAAAAAATAAAGTCTGTGTGATAGCACCAGATGAGTTTACCCTTCCCGACGAGCAGCCGTGTCTCCGAGGACAATTTTGGTCATCACGAACAAAGCTGCTACGGACATCCTCGTTCACGTGGCCGTCCCTGCTACCTGGGTTTCGGTGGGCTCCAGTCTCAGAAGGTGGTTATTAGGTAATGGGGCACAGGCAAATCTAATTTGGATAAGATTTGGTAACTTATTCTAAAATAATCGTTCTAACAGTTTCTATTTCTGGCAACAATGTATATATGAGCCTCCTTCCCATATTCCTGGCAGTAACAAGGATTATCGCTATTTTCCATTTTACCACCTTGGTAGGTATTAGACAATACTGCTATTTTAATTAGAATTTTCCTGTCTACTTGTGACTTTGAACATGACTGCGTAAGTCTGATGGTCATTTGCAGTAGCACTTCCATGACCTAATTCACACCCTTTGCTTGTGTTTCTATTTTGTGACTTGTCTTTTCCTTTGAATTTGTAAAAACTCTCTGCAGGTGACCTATGTTAATCCTTTGCTTATCATCTGTGTTCCAAATATATCTTTCCACAGCTGTAAGTTTCAATTGACTTGGTTTGTGGAGTTCTTTGTCGAGCTTGAATGTAGCTTTTCACAGCTCTGTGGGTCTGCTACTGGCTAAGACATTATCTTGAAACTCCATGAAGGAATGTGCTTTGGGACATTTTTTTTTTTCATCTTAGGAGCACAAAGTTGTTTGCTTATAATCCTTAATGCATGAGAGAGCCTGAGCTTTGCTTTATGAATGATCCTCCTACATTTATTGACTTAGGGGTTTGGGTAATTGTTTGGCCGCACTCACCCGTCCAGTGCTCACAGCACAGCGGGTCTCCCGATGACAAGCTCTGTCCTTCCCTGGGCCCTGCTTCTCCTCCCTCCAGGACCTTCTGTTCTGCGCCCCCTGTTCAACCCCCTTGACCCTCCACTCCGTGTGCATCCCCGCCTCTTTCCCTGATGCTGCGGACGGCTCTGTGTCCGCCCCACATCCCTACAGTGCAGCCCTCGTACGTTCTGCGTCAGAGACAGAACCTTCGGGGGAGTGATGAGGTGAATCGAGGTGGTAGGCGTGGAGCCCCGGTCTGGGAGGAGGTGTGTTTTCACAAGAGATGCAGACACAGACACACCCAGAGAGACGACCCCGTGAGGACGCAGGGAGAGACGTGTCTAGAATGTTTGGTATAGGATGCACTCTGTGAGTCTAGAAGGCACCATACTATGTCGGGTTTATCACTGAATTTATTTTTAAAGTCCCGCGCTAACTAAAGCTCTGGGACTTGCTGTCACCGGGCTACAGGGCCGGGTTTCCGCCAGTTCTCCCCAGTTCACGCTGGCTCCGTACAACTCCCTGAAGGGATGAGATCTTATTTGTTGCCTACAATGAACGCCCAGGGATGCCCGTGTGTTTGTCCTCACGCCCGTAGCATGTTGACGAGACTGCACTCACTGTGGCCTGTTCTGGTCACACAAGTTCCTTCCTCTGACCTTAACTGATGCACATTTTAACTCCTTCTTGGCAATTTTGGAGTATTTAATTTTCTCAAAAAGTCCTGATAGAGTTTTATTTTGGAATTGACTTAAACATATAGGAATTTTGGAAGAATTGATTTTTTCTTTTTTTTTTCTGGTCTAATTCATCTCCCCATTTCCCTCAACCCCAGCCCCTGGCAACCACTTCTCTACTCTGTTTCCATGAGGTTTTTGTTTGGTTTTGGTTTTTTTAGATTCCACATATAATTGATACCATGCATTATTTTTGTCTTTCTCTGACTTATTTCACACAACATAATGCCCTCAAGATCCATCCAAGTTGTTGCAAATGGTAAGATGTCCTCCTTTTTATGACCAAATAATATTCCATTGTGCCTATATAATATTAATATATAATATTTATATTATTATATTTTATATTTATTATATATTAAAATAATATTAATATATGTACCATATATTCTTTATCCCTGCATCCTGTGGTGGATACTTGGGCTGCTTCCAGACCTTGACTATTATAAATGATGCAGCAGCGAATATGAAATTTTTTCAATTTGGTGTTTGGTTTTCTTTGGATATACTCCCAGAAGTAGATTTGCTGGATTACATGGTAGTTCTACTTTTTAATTTTTGAAGAAACTTCCAGAACTATTTTCCAGAGTGGCTGCACCAGTTTACATTCCCCCCAACGTTGCATGAGAGTTCCCCTTTCTCCGCATCCTCGCCAACATCTGTTGTTTCTTGTGTTCCTGCTTCTAGCCATTCTGACAGGTAGTTCTGATTTGCATTTCCCTGATGGTCAGTGATGCTGAGCATTTTTATTTGAAAATCATAGATCTGATAAGAAGTTAATATCTAAAATGTAAAAGGAGCTCCTACAACTTAATGGGTAAAAAAACCATACAGCTCAATTTAAAAAAAAAAAATGGGCAAAGGATGTGAAGAGATATTTTTCCAATGAGGTCCTACTGGTATATGAAAATAATTGGTATTTTTATAAAGTAAATCTTTCATTCTCCCCTTGCAAGAATTGAAGGAATACATCTTTAAATTTTGTCAGACCTGTTTTTAAAGTTTTCTTCTAACGTTTAAAATTTTCTTTATCAAGTGCCTCTGGTTTACATAGATTTATTGCTAAATATGGTTGTTAATTCTATTATAAGTTGAATGATTTTTCCTCATTTCTGTCTCTAGATGTTTAGTTTAAAGGAATGCTATTGATGTATGCATATTTATTTTTAATACAAACAGCCTGACATATTTTTAATTCTAGGTTATTTTTAACAAGACCCTCGAGTATGTTATGCATAAAATTATAAAACGAGCTCAAGTACATGCTGTAACATCTTAATTTGAATGGTTTCACTTTGTCTTATTGCTGTTATTAGAAAATTTCCTTAAATAATAATGGCAATTATGACATGACCAGTATAATTCCTGGTTTTAACTGAAATTTTATTAGTGTTTTTCCTGCTTCGATGAAATTTATTATTTATTTTTTGGTTTTGTTTTTTTAGTTTTTTTATTATGCTGTTAGCCAGCGTATAGTACATCATTGGTTTTTGACGTAGTGTTCAATGATGCATTAATTGCGTGTAACACCCAGTGCTCATCACGTCACATGTCCTCCTTAATGCCCGTCCCCCAGTTACCCTACCCCCAACCCCCTCTGTTCTGAAACCCTCAGTTTGTTTCACGGAGTCAAGCATCTCTCATGGTTTGTCTCCCTTTCTGATTTCTTCCCATTCAGTTTTCCCTCCCTTCCCTTATGATAGCACAGAGGTGTTATTCCTTGTGTTCGACATATGAGTGAAACCATATGATAACTGACTTTCTCTGCTTGCCTTATTAGCATAATCCCCTCCAGTGCCATCCATGTTGATGCAAAAGTTGGGTATTCATCCTTTCTGATGGCTGAGGAATATTCCATTGTATACATGGACCACATCTTCTTTATCCATTCGTCTGTTGAAGGGACTCACAGCTCCTTCCACAGTTTGGCAATTGTGGACATTGCTGCTATGAACACTGGGGTGCATGTGCCCCTTCTTTTCACTACGTCTGTATCTCTGGGGTAAATACCTAGTAGTGGAAATCCTGGGTCATAGGATAGCATGGAGGAACTTCCATCCTGTTTTCCAGAGTGGCTGCTCCAGCTCACATTCCCACCAACAGCGTAAGAGGGTTCCCCTTTCTCTGCATCCTCGCCAACATCTGCGGTATCCTTTCTTGATAAAAACTCTCCGTCATGTAGGGAACAGAAGGTACATACTTCCATATCATAAAAGTCAACTGCGAAAATCCCACAGCAAATATTATCCTCAGCTGGGAAAAATTGAGAACTTTTCCCCTAAGGTCAGGAACATGGCAGGGCTGTCCACTCTCACCACTGTTGTTCAGCATAGTACTAGAAGTCCTAGCCTCAGCGGTCAGACAACAAAAAGAAATAAAATGCATCCAAAAGAGCAAAGTAGAAGTCAAACTCTCACTCATCGCAGACCACATGACACTCTATGTCGATAACCCAAAAGACTCCGGCAAATTTATCTCAATAGAGCTACATATATTTAATTAAGTTTTCCATTTAAGACTTGACCTAATATTATGATCTCTTATTATTAATCTTAAACATTTTTGCTCATTTTCTTTCCTTAATCCACCTTTGAAAAGTTTATCTAAGTCCATCATTTTAAAGGACCGGAAATTATTCTTTCCACAATGTTTTCTCCATTTCATTAATTTGACCTTTTTAATTAGTAATTCCCCCTTCCTAATTTTTTAGTTATTTTGCTATTCTTTGTTAAATTTATCAAGATTGATATTAAGTTCTTCTCCATGGGTTTTTTTTCTTTACCAGTGATGTAATTTTAGGAGTATATCTCAGTTTGGGTTTTTCTTTGATCTAGGGTTTACATCACATCACGTGGCTTAATTTCCTGTCATTAAGGAGTGCTTTTATAATGGTTATATATTTTTTTTTGGCTTCTTCACAGCTCCTTCATATGTGAGAGACGTAAAACTCTCTATTTTAAGCAAAAGTGAGTTTTACCATGTGCTACTTGTAGCTACATGTATTCCTGACTGGTACAGAATTTGCCACCAAGAAAAGTGTCCTACAAGAAACAGCCGCTGAAATGTGGAGTGGGCTGCACGGAGGGTCAGGGCAGCCAGGAAAGAGCACACACACATTAGTACCCTGACTTTCTAGAAGGAAAGCAGGTGCCTCCGATTCCGGCTTTTCATCACCCCACATCTGCGAGGTCGGGAGGGAACCATCTCATGAACCTACAGCACGAGCATGGCAACTACTATTTTTAATTTAACAAACATTATTACATCCCACACAGCCTTAAGTCAGGAGCAGACCTTAGAGTTTCCCATCACGTTTACTCCCAGAACGCCATGATTTCTGCCACATCTTCACACCCACAATGGAGTACGCGCTGCATGGCAGCTCTGTGAGCCACTTTCGTCCTTCACAGCTTCTCGTGTAAAGATGGGGAGAAGAAATGAGTCCCTGAGGGGGGCGCTCAGAGGAGGGAGGCAGCAGCCGAGCCCACTCAGACCCACACTCACCACACCCGCTTCACCACATGTTACCAGGACATACTCTCCCCGCAGCAAATCAGAACCTCCCCACTGACCACAGTGCCGGCACCGCACTGTGTGTGTACGTGAACCTGGGTAGTTTTGTAACATGGAAGCAAAGTTGCTCAGGAGGATAGCCACTGTCAAAGGAGCAGAAGAGAAGACGCGTTGGTGACAAGTGTGGAGAAAGGGGAGCTCTCGTGCACTGTTGCTGGGAATGCAAACAGGCGCCGCCACAGTGGAAAACAGCACGGACCTTCCTCAAAAAGTTAAAAGTGGAGCTACCTATGACCCAGCAATTCCACTTCTGGGTATTTATTCAAAAGAATCTAAATTAGGATCTCAAAGAAACACCTTCCCAACTATGTTCATCACGCCATTACTCACAAGAGCCAAGATATAGAAACAAACCCAATGTCCACCAAAGGATGAATCCATAAAGAAAATGTGCACATATGCACGGTGGAATATTATGCTGCCTTAAAAAGGAGGAAATCCTGCCACTTGTGACCCCACAGGTGAACCCAGAGGACGTTACACTAACTGAAATAAGCCAGACACAAAGCGGCTAATACTGTATGATTCCACTCAAAGGAAGTATCTGAAGGACTTCAAATTGTAGCAAGTCAGTTGCAAAAGATGAGGGGAGGCGGATGGGAGAATCGGCGTTTAGTGGGGACAGAGGTTCAATTCTGCAGGATGAGTAAGTTCTACATACCTATCACCCAACCGTGTGAATATACTTAACAGGACGGAATTGTACGAGTAAGAACAGTTATCATGGTAAACATCCTGTTACATGCTTTTTACCACCGTAAAAATAAATGTAGCACTGAGATCCAAAGCAAAGCCTCAATTATAAAGTATATGAAATTTCAACTTAGAGGCATTTTATCAACACAAACGAACGCGGGGACAAAGCTAAGACAAGCAGGTAGATCAGATGAAGAGATGGAGTGAATCAGCCAATGTGACTATGGTCCTGTGTTCCCTGAGATCCTCTGTTCCGACCCAAGGGCCATCACGTTTACGAAACCCAACCACAGAGAACGTCAGTAATATCTCAACAAACGTGAGCATCATCGGTCATGACGATGTGTCATACCTTGAACCAAGTCCTCTCGGTGTTATTTTACTTGGGTACTAATTAAATTAAATGGCCTTTATGTACCTTCTTTTGTTTTTACTTTTAAATTCTCCTTCAGTGAGTACTTTAAGCTGACAAATTGTGAAAAATACATATTGTTAAATATATATATATATATATATATATATATATATATATATATATATATGGTCTTTATTTAAGTTGAGCCCACAGTGTCAGCACAGTCGAGGATGGCCGCAGGGAGACGGAGGGTCGGGTTGTGCAGAGAGCAAACTCGCCCTCACAGTCCATTGCTTACCGTTTACAGATTACATCTCATAGATCAGCCCAGGCACCACAGTGACATTCAGTAAGTAAGCTTCTCCCATGAGACGAATGTCACCTGCCGACACAGAGTTGGTGTCCCGGGCTGGCTGACCGCAGCTGAAGTTAGCAGGGCCGACCGGCAGCGCCAGGCCGGCCACAAAGCTGTGGCCGTCCTTGGGCGTCCGCAGGCTCCCATGGTGGAGCCTCCCCTACCTGCGACCCAGCAATCCCACCTCTGGGTATTTATTCAGAATAATGGAAATCAGGATCTCAAAGTGCTACCTGCACAACTGTGTCCATCACACCATTAACCACAACAGCCACAATGCGGAGATGGGGTCTCGTGGAAGGCGCACACCTGCACGGCCCCCGGGGGCCACAGTGCACACCTAGCCCGCCCTCTTCGGGCTCCTCTTCACCCTCCCTGGCCCTTTATTTGCTTGCTGGCCACCCCGTCCTCGGAGCCCTCTGGCCCTGAAGCCAGCAGGTGCCGGCGTGACGGGCACGCCCAGTGACTAGCTCACCGTGCTCCAGAAAGAGGACAGTGCCCAGACCTGGCGTGCTTGCCCGACAGGCGGGGGTGGGGGACAGATGCAGGAGTGCTCCAGGGGTTAGCGTGGGGCCTCCCCCGGGACTGGCGCTCTCCAGGCCTCCTTCTATAAATCCAGGGTAGCGCCCTTGACCGAGAACAAACCAGCGTGAAGAAAAGGAACTCCCATTTGCTGAGAAACAGGGGTTCCGGGAAGCGAAGGGTCCACAGGTGGTGACAACCTTGTGGACTCCAGCCCCATGGGTCCCCAGGGCTGCCCTTGCTCTACCCTGCATCCCGCTGCTCTGCGTTGCTCAGAACACCTGCTTTCCGGCTCCAGTGCCATCTCCGTGGGCCACCGGGGAAACTAAGGGTGCCTTCAGTGAGTTCTGGTTCTCCACGAATCCGGGAGAGCCCGAGACCTGCAAAGACTCTGCACAGAGGTGACTCCACCTCCCGCGAACAGCACCGGGAAGACCAGGAACAAGCAGCAGAACCCCCTTCTGTCCCGAGAATCCAGGCGAGCTCCCGCTGCGCCGTGACCTTCAGCAGCCCAGAGCGGCCGCGCTGGGAGCCAGGAGTCAGGATCCCAAACTGCCACGTTGAGCTACCGTGTCTGATACGGCGGCCTTCGGGAGCTCACCAGCGGGTGTTACAGTTTTCGGATTCTAACGACCTCTAAATAGAGTCATGTTCTGCAGCGAAGCTTCTATTCTCTGACTCTTCTAGCCTTTTATGGTCTTTTAAAAAATACTGAGATACCAGACTACATCTACCCCCATGCATATAACTCAAGGTTTAATTGGAGTGAGACTAATTATTCCCACTTAGATTGTGCAGAAAATGTACTATGCGTGCTGCCCTTCCTTAGACTGAAAGATTTATAGATCATTTTAATGGCATTTTAATCATTCCATTCTGTTTTTTAATTCAGCATATTAATTTGCAGAGACATACTGGCAGCATTTCGAATTTCGACGAACTTACAATGAAACATAAAAAAGGCAGTTGCATTATTCATTAGTCTGTACAGGGGCGTGGGGCAGGTTGTACGCGGCTGATACGGAAATGCCCGTCATTCGTACTAGGGGTCACCAAACAAGAGGCTTGACAAAGGGGCTCATGTTTATATATTATTATTATTTGTCTGCAGAAGGAAGGAGGAGGTCTGGTGGGTATTTCATCTCACTGGTTTGATGGCCGCTCTCGGGAGCTCCGCGAGGGAGCTGTGTGTGGGCTTGCTGTTCGTGTGGATTTCCCAGATGACAGAGAGTCGAGTGCTGAGAAATGCACACACACACACACACACACACACACACACACACACACACACACACAAGGAGAGACAAAGCAAAGACAAAGAAAGAAAGGAAAGGCCTGTGAGGGACTGGATGAGCTCAACAGTGTGTCCCGCGGACTCTGCTCACAGCAGCAGGTGGACGGCACCGCGCCCAGGTGGCGGTCCTGGACGCGGCCCAGGAGTGAGGGAGAGGAAGGAAGGGCACCAAACGAGAGGAGCTGACATGTCCTGCCAGCCAGATCGGGCTTTACAAAGTGCATTTCTTTATCGGTGAAATGATGCTCCTGCCTTCTTGAGCCGTCTGGGTGCGGAGAAGCGAACATTCGCAAAGCCACATGGCCGTTCCCACTAAAACTAAAAGGCGATGTGGGAAGGAAGGGAGGCAGGGAGGGGAGGATCCATCCCGCCCTCCCCACTGCCTCCTGCTGGGGAAGAGGCATCTGGGCAGGGGCGAGGGGCTGCGAGCCAGGCCCAGGGGGACGGTGCCCGTGCCCCCCGTGCAGGGGAGGGGCCGGGCTAGTGTCCCTCTAAGCACCCCGGAGCGGGGAGACGGCAGAGCCCCGTGTGAAACCACAGCGGGGGCCCAGCTGCGTGTCCGTCCCCAGCGACATTTCAAAAAACACCCTAATCCACACGGAGCCAAAACGAAGCTGGTGTTTCCTCGAGTCTTGAATTTGATGAACAGCACTTACCAGTCATACTTCGGACAGGATCGGCACAGCCTCCATGTGCGAAGAGTGGAAAACATTTTTTTTTATGGAAATGCCCCTTTGGTAGAAGGAAGCAATTTAAATTCAAGATGAAAGTGAGTAAATAAACACTATTGGGGCAAAAAAAACCTTATCAGCAAAATAAATATCCAAAAATTCTCCTTGAGACTGTAGACGGAGCAAGGTTAAATCCAGCACGCCCATCTGTTTGACAGGCTGGCTTGATGAATGAAATCAGAAAAGGTTAACTCTGATGTGATCAAATGTGCCTCGTCTCTCCTGAGAGGGTGCTAATTGCACAGAGCACATACACTCAGCTCATTACTTACAGCCCTGGTGATTTCTGGTATCCGTTGATGTGTCAAAAAGTGTAGACATTGCCAGGTGTTTTTTTTTTTAATAAAATACTGATGGTTGGACAATAAGTCATAGGAAGTCAGTTGCTGGATAGGGTCCTAAGCGGGCAGCTTTACCCCACACCCTGCTCAGATGCTGCTTCGTGTCCAAGGGCAGCTTCCCGCAGCCCCTGCCGCTTCCGGGAAAGAGCGTCCCCCAAATCGGGCTGTCCTTCTTGCCCGCGCTGAATGGGAGCCGCCGCCTTGCTTCTTCGCTGCTAGGACACCTGTCTCTTCTGTTCTCCGTCATCCCCACACGTGGAGAGGACCGCGGGCCGCACCCCAGGGAGTGGCATCCCTGTTGTCATCGTCCCAGGAGATACATTGTCACTGACATCCCCCTCCTGTCCCTCCTCCATGCCTTCCTCCTCCACTTCATCATCGTCATCCTCAGCATCCCTTTCCTCCTCCTCCTCCTCCTCATTATCATCATCTTCCTCATCATCTCCATCTTCTTCTTCAGCATCCTCATGTTGCCAGTCCTATAAAAACCCCATGGTTATAAGTTAGGGATTCAACAAGAAAGTAAGATTCCTCTCCCGGTTTCTGTTCAGTAGGAGTCCCTCAATGGAGGATTGTTAGTAAATAATGCTTTTTTATTCTTCACAAAACTATCTGTTGCTTAAAAAGTTACGAGTTAATCGGGGATATAGATTAACTTTGACTCTCTTCTAGTCATCTCCTTCGGACACATCGCCCTGCTCTCTTAGTCTCTTGATGTAGACCAGGACATCAGTGTGCAATCCCATCAACAGCACGCTTATAAATTATTTCTTAGGCTACCACACCTTGCTCTTCCTTAATCTCACTCATAATGCTGAACTTTTTTTTTTAAAAGGTTTTATTTATTTATTTGACACAGAGAGAGAGATTACAAGTAGGCAGAGAGGCAGGCAGAGAGAGAGGAGAGAGGAGAAAGCAGGCTTCCCGCTGAGCAGAGAGCCCGATGTGGGCCTCGATCTCAGGACCCTGGGATCATGACCTGAGCCGAAGGCAGCGGCTTTAACCCACTGAGCCACCCAGGCGCCCGATAATGCTGAACTTTCACAACCTTCATTTCAGAAGGTAAACTTGTCCCCAGACATTAGCGCAGTTGCCTTGTTAGAAGGCATTCATTCACATGTTTACCTGCTCAAACAGTGCTCCTCTCTCCACAGTAAGACTAAATCACATCCAGGTACATGCCTGGGGTCTGGGGCCATTCCAGTCCGGATGGGATGGGCAAGCGCGGAGCCATATGCAGGGAATCTTCTTGTTTGGTCACCTCTTGTGCCTTGTGGCCCCAGGCATCTTAAATGAGTCAGAGCTTTGTTCTCAGGTTCCTCACACACCTGCACAACCACCAGGTTCTTCAGGTGAGTCCCACCATTAATTACCTATACTCGGACTCCTTCCACCAACACCTTTGGGATCCCCCAAAGCTCTTGCGACCTCTCTCATCACCTACCTGGGAAATCTGGGACTGAGGGCCTAACTTCTCCTGGCCAGTTCATCTGTTATGATTCCCCCTGGATTGCGCATGTCCCAAACCCCAGATTGCCCACCCAGAAGCCCTGTTAGACATTCCTGATGCTAAATGTTTCCTGGAAGCCCATCTATCACATGACCATCCTTTCTGGGTTACTAAATATTACCTGCCTGATTTGACATTATTCCATTACCAGCAGTTGGGTCTGTTCTCTGTAGTAGGGGATGAACACTAAATCCTAGCTCTTCTCACTTGGCCCAAAGCTTAGAGCCCATTAATTTCTTCGTGCCTGGCAACAGCTCAGAATGCACTACAGATCTGTTTCAGGAAATCAATTTTGTGCACATTTTGCATGACTTGCAAAGTCAGAGCAAGAGTAGAAATGGACATCCACAGACTGTATCACTAAATATTTTAAAGTTAAAACCAAGCTAACTAGGAGGGAAGTGGAATGTTTTCGAAGCCCACCCTTTGCAAATGTACTTTCATAATATCCAGGGAGCTCTGGTTCTTCCAGAGACCCATCCTTCTTCTCAGAGCTCTGCCTCAAATGTGAAGATGGGTTCCAAGGAAATCAGGGTCCTGGCCTCATCTAACACCCTGACCTTCCTACCCCAGGGTCCTCCTACCCTGCAAGTGGCATCACACACCCGTGTTGATACCTGCCCTTGATCACCCAAGTTCTATGCACCTATTAATCCCTATTTACAGGTGCTTTTCGGATACAAACTGGTGAAGGGACAAGGACCTGTGGAAGAAGCCCAAGAATCTCCAGAGCAAAGACCAGTCATCAGAGAATGTGAGGGCTCTGACGGGCATGTCCCTCTAACTCTGTGGGTCAAGAAGCAGCCTTAGAGGGTCAGGGCAGAGGTCCAAGTAGTTCCTATCTGGATCCAAGGGCAGCACAGCTCCCAAAGACCCACAGTATGCTAGCAAGAGAGACGGTAGCTTGGTATCTGTGTAGCTTGCTCCATCCTTCTGAAAAGAAGAGGGGCAGGCACCCTGGACCACCTCTCGAGTCTCTCTGAGGGGGAAATCACCTCTGAGTCACCAAAGAGTAACTTCCATTTGAAGGCTGGTCAAACCAGGTAATGGACCAGAGAAAGAAAGCGACACAACCAGACCTTCTGTGTTTGGAGGGCAAAGGGCAGCAAGCGTGTGGATCGTACAAGGAGGGGACAACAGTGGATGCGGGTCCGTCCTTCTTCAGCCCTGGTCCTATCCAGGCATGAGTGGAGGGAGCCACCCTGCACACAGCAACCCAGGGCCAAGGGTCTTTGCAGCTGGAGGTGAGGGAGTGGGTCTCCTGCCCACCTACGTGGTCACCCAGAACTGGTTCTCGCATTGGAAACCTCACCGCATGCACTGAGGGAAATGAGATTTGTGAACTGATGGGATCCTGGGGCTTTCCTGCCCAGCGCTGAAGTCACAGTGGCTTCCTCGAAGGGCACGAGCTCGCAGGAATGTTGAACAGTTCAGGGGTCGGGGAAGCCACCAGGAGGAGGTGCGGGGCCCCCCACCGAGTGCAGAGCCAACACCCACGCCTGGTGTACGTGCAGAGCTCGAATCAGCAACTGGCCGTGAGCCAAGCAGGAAGCAGCCATTTGTGCAAACAGATGCACATTTTTTTGTTCTTTGGATATATGTTTAGTCAAAGGCCTCAAATTATTCTTAAAGTCGGATAAATTATAACTGACCTTGAGAATGCAGAGGCTGTGTGTAGATTTCGCTGAGCTGTACACTTTGAGCGTTTGGGGTTTTTTCTTTCCTTCTCTTTCTTTCTTTCTTTTTTTTTTTTTCTCTTAATACTTCACCATTCACATCTCGGATGGGAAGTCCTCTGCACTCAGCACTTTGGGAACATCATTAACTGTGTGGCGGTGCGTTAGGAAGCCTTCCAGTACCTTTGCTAGGACCTGCTGTCGACTGGCTTTGTAACGGGCATCTTTGCACAGAGGTCCTGAGTGCTGCTGTGGACAGTTTACTCGAGCTGGGGGTCAGGTTTCCTGACACCACCGGTAAAGATGACACACAAGGACCAAGAGAAAATGAACGTGTATTTATAAAGAGATAAAAAGACCAGCAAACACCAACAGCACATCAAGTAAGCTGAGAAAAATGGTCCTTCTGCTCTTTATTTCCTATTTCTAGGAAATATTTCTCAGCCCTAGCTGAGGGCTGATTCCACGTGTATCTTTGGGCACTTAGACTGTGGTTCAAGTGAATCACCACCCAGTGGTTTTATTCAGTTAAACATACAACAAACCGGCTGAGACCAAAGCTACTTTCCCTTTCCTTTCCTTTCCCAACACATCAAAAACTGCACCTCCAGAATCTGTTCGGTATTTCCTTAAGACTTGCTCCAATTTCCTTGTTGTCTCTGGGTGCTCCCGGGCTCACAGGTCAGCTCGTTTCCATGTCTCACCACCTCACCATCACCATGGCTTGCGCTTCTGTGCACCAGGTTTCAAAACCCTCATATCCCCTCTTTATTCTCCCTGTGACCCAATTTCCCTTTGCTTCTTGACATTATGCTATATGAGTTCTTGTAAATTATCTCTAAACAATTTTGAAATGAGGGACAGGAGAGATTGACTGACTGGATGGCTGTCTGGTAGATGACAGATTAAATGGATGGATGGACAGATGGACAGAAGACTGGGTAGATGGATGGATGGATGGATGGATTAGATAGATAGAATAACTTAAGATATTATTCATCTTCCATGTGGAAGAATAAAAGCAAAATTCCTAACACTGGTTGCCTGGTTTGAGGGTGGAAGAAGAGAGCACAAGAGAGGAAACTGGAATAAAACTGAGCAGAAAATTGGTTCTTTTTTTCCACTTTCTATTATTTGATTTTTTTGCAATGAGCACTTATTATTTTCAATATTTTAAAAATGCAAACTAATAGAAATATACATACCCTATAAATATAAATGCTACATAAGTGAAATATTAGAAATACAAATACAGAATAAATATAGGGTCCCTAAATTTTACGTGTGAGATGCCATGAAGGCATGACCGACGTGCATTCCCGCCAACAGCACCAACGGATCCCCTTTCGTGGACATCGTCACCAGCACCTGTTGGTGACCTCATTTCTTATCTACTGTGACATACCTCAAAAGATATGATGATATCTTCATTATATAACCACTTCACATTTGGAAGATAGAAACATAAATGGATTAGCTAAGATTGGAGGCAGAGCAGAAAGATAACTACAATGGTTTTTAGCCCACTCTCCACAAAGGAAGTTAGAGATTCGTAGCATCCTGTGAATTTATGGTAGAATATTAATAGCATAATTATTAACTATTTTTGTTAAATTATTTGACTTTTGTTTGCTTAGTATATATGATTTATGATAAATTTAGAGTCCATGAGATTTTTAAGGTACGATGTGTTAATAATTTAGGAATAGATATATTCATGTATATTTGGCAGATACTTTATTTATAAATAATGAAAAATGAAATATCTATAGGAAAAATGTGGTCCATAGAATAAATTTTTTAAAATAAGCATGTAAACAAGTCAAAGTCAAGTTCAAGACGGCTAAGTGTTGCGGAACCCCAGAACTACGGAAAAGCAACGGAGACAATTCATGGCTTTTTCCCCATGATTCTTCAGTCGTTCAAAGTTCATTGATTTTTTTTTTCTCTTTGAAATTTTTTCTTACTTTTTTCTTTTAAAATTTTTCCCTTTTCCTATTTTAACGTTCTTAACTCTTATATCAACACTTTTTATTCTCTTTTTTTAAAATTTTCATTGTTATAATCATATTTTATCCCTTCATTGTTTTTAACCTTATTTTTTTGGATACTTATAGGGTCTGTTCAATTCACCAATCTAATAGAGATAGATAGAGATAGATAGAGATAGAGATAGATATAGATATGGAGTCATAGACATAGATATAGAAACAGAAATAGATAATATAGATACAGGATTTTGTTTTATTCATTTTTGTTTAGTTTTTGTATGATTTTGGGTTTTTGGGTTTTTGTTTGTTTGTTTGTTTGTTAGTTTTTGGATTTGGTTTTTTTTGTTTTTTGTTTTTTGTTTTTTGTTTTTTTGTTTTTTTTTTTTTTTCCCCTCTTACTTTTCTACCCAGTTCCAGGTCTCTTCTGAGTAGGTTAGTGTATATTTCTCTGGGGTCATCGCTACCCCTTAGTATTTAGTTCTCTCATCCATCTATTCCTATCTGCATAAAATGACAAGGCGGAAAAAATCAACACAAAAAAAAGAACAAGAGCCAGTAATGACGGCTAGGGACCTAATCAATGCGGACATTAGTAATATGACAGAACCAGAGTTCAGAATGACGATTCTTAAGGTGCTGGCTGGGCTTGAAAAAAAAATGGAAGAAAATAGAGAAGCTGTCTCTAAAGAAATAAAAGACCTTTCTGGAGAAATAAAAGAACTAAAATCTAACCAAGCTGAAATCAAAAAAGCTATTAATGAGGTGCAATTGAAAATGGAGGCTCTTACTGCTAGGATAAATGAAGCAGAAGATAGAATTAGTGATTTAGAAGACAAAATGTCAGAGAAAAAAGAAGAGGATGAAAAGAGAGACAAACAACTACTGGACCATGAGGAGAGAATTCGAGAGATAAGTGATGCCATAAGACGAAACAATATTAGAATAATTGGGATCCCAGAAGAGGACGAGATTGAGAGAGGGCCAGAAGGTATATTGGAGCAGATCTTAATACAGAATTTCCCTAATCTGGCAAAGGGAACAAGCATCAAAATCCAGGAGGCACAGAGAAGCCCCCCCAAAATTAATAAAAATAGGTCCACACCCCGTCATCTAATAGTAAAACTTACAAGTCTTAGTGACAAAGAGAAAATCCTGAAAGCAGCTCGGGACAAGAGGTCTATAACATACAATGGTAGAAATATTAGATTGTCAGCAGACCTATCCACAGAGACCTGGCAGGCCAGAAAGAGCTGGCATGATGTATTCAGAGCACTAAATGAGAAAAATCTGCAGCCAAGAATACTATATCCAGCTAGGCTCTCACTGAAAATAGAAGGAGAGATAAAAATCTTCCAGGACAAACAAAAACTCAAGGAATTTGCAAACACCAAGCCAGCCCTACAGGAAATATTGAAAGGGGTCCTCTAAGCAAAGAGAACCTTAAAGAAACATAGACCAGAAAGGAAGAAACACAATATACAGTAACAGTCACCTTACAGGCAATACAATGGCTCTAAATGTATATCTCTCAATAGTTACTCTGAATGTAAATGGACTAAATGCCCCAACTAAAAGACACAGGGTATCAGAATGGATAAAAAAACAAGACCCATCGATATGCTGTCTACAAGAAACTCATCTTACACGCAAAGACACCTCCAGATTTAAAGTGAGGGGATGGAAAACAATTTACCATGCCAATGGACAGCAAAAGAAAGCTGGAGTGGCAATCCTTATATCAGATAAACTAGACTTTAAGGCAAAGAATATCATAAGAGATGAAGAAGGACACTATATCATACTAAAAGGATCTGTCCAACAAGAAGATCTAACAATCATAAATATCTATGCCCCTAACATGGGAGCAGCCAATTATATAAACCAATTAATAACAAAATCAAAGAAACACATTGACAAGAATACAATATTAGTAGGGGACTTGAACACCCCCCTTACTGAAATGGACAGATCATCAAAGCAAAAGATCAACAAGGAAATAAAGGCTTTAAATGACACCCTGGACCAGTTGGACATCACAGATATATTCAGAACATTCCATCCCAAAACAACAGAATACACATTCTTCTCCAGTGCACATGGAACATTCTCCAGAATAGACCATATTCTGGGTCACAAATCAGGTCTCAACAGGTACCAAAAGATTGGGATCATTCCCTGCATATTTTCAGACCATAATGCTCTGAAACTAGAACTCAACCACAAAAGGAAAGTTGGAAAGACCTCAAATACATGGAGGCTGAAGAACACCCTACTCAAGAATGAATGGGTCAACCAGGAAATTAAAGAAGAATTAAAAAAATTCATGGAAACAAATGAAAATGAAAACACAACTGTTCAAAATCTTTGGGATACAGCAAAAGCAGTCCTAAGAGGAAAGTATATAGCAATACAAGCCTTTCTCAAGAAACAAGAAAGGTCTCAAGTACACAACCTAACTCTACACCTACAAAAGCTAGAGAAAGAACAGCAAAGAAAGGCTACACCCAGCAGGAGAAGAGAAATCATAAAGATCAGAGCAGAAATCAATGAAATAGAAACCAAAAGAACAGTGGAACAAATCAATGAAACTAGGAGCTGGTTCTTTGAAAGAATTAATAAGATTGATAAACCCCTGGCCAGACTTATCCAAAAGAAAAGAGAAAGGACTCAAATTAATAAAATCATGAATGAAAGAGGAGAGATCACAACCAACACCAAAGAAATACAAACAATTCTAAGAACATATTATGAGCAACTCTACACCAGCAAATTTGACAATCTGGAAGAAATGGATGCATTCTTAGAGAAATATAAACTACCAAAACTGAACCAGGAAGAAACTGAAGACCTGAATAGACCCATCACCAGTAAGGAGATTGAAGCAGTCATCAAAAATCTCCCAACGAACAAGAGCCCAGGGCCAGACGGCTTCCCAGGGGAATTCTACCAAACATTTAAAGAAGAATTAATACCTATTCTCCTGAAACTGTTCCAAAAAATAGAATTGGAAGGAAAACTTCCAAACTCCTTTTATGAGGCCAGCATTACCTTGATCCCCAAACCAGGCAAAGACCCCATCAAGAAGGAGAATTACAGACCAATATCTTTGATGAATACGGATGCAAAAATCCTCAACAAAATACTAGCCAATAGGATCCAGCAGCACATAAAAAGGATTATTCACCACGACCAAGTGGGATTTATTCCTGGGATGCAAGGTTGGTTTAACATTCGCAAATCAATCAATGTGATACAAGACATTAATAAAAGAAAGAACAAGAACCATATGATCCTCTCAATAGATGCTGAAAAAGCATTTGACAAAGTACAGCACCCTTTCTTAATCAAAACTCTTCATAGTGTAGGCATAGAGGGTACATACCTCAATATCATCAAAGCCATCTACGAAAAACCCACAGCGAATATCATTCTCAATGGAGAAAAACTGAGAGCTTTTCCCCTAAAGTCAGGAACACGGCAAGGCTGTCCACTATCACCACTGCTATTCAACATAGTACTAGAAGTCCTAGCCTCAGCAATCAGACAACAAAAAGAAATAAAAGGCATCCAAATCGGCAAGGAAGAGGTCAAACTCTCACTCTTTGCAGATGATATGATACTTTATGTGGAAAACCCAAAGGACTCCACTCCAAAACTGCTAGCACTCATACAGGAATTCAGTCAAGTGTCAGGATATAAAATCAATGCACAGAAATCAGTTGCATTTCTATATACCAACAACAAAACAGAAGAAAGAGAAATTAAAGAGTCAATCCCATTTACAATTGCACCCAAAACCATAAGATACCTAGGAATAAACCTAACCAAAGAGGCAAAGAATCTGTATTCAGAAAACTATAAAGTACTCATGAAAGAAATTGAGGAAGACACAAAGAAGTGGAAAAACATTCCATGCTCATGGATGGGTAGAATAAATATTGTGAAAATGTCTATGCTACCTAGAGCAATCTACACATTTAATGCAATCCCCATCAAAATACCAGCAATTTATTTCAAAGAAATGGAACAAATAATCCTAAAATTTATATGGAACCAGAAAAGACCCCGAATAGCCAAAGGAATGTTGAAAAAAAAAAGCAAAGTTGGCGGCATCACAATTCCAGATTTCAAGCTCTATTACAAAGCCGTCATCATCAAGACAGTATGGTACTGGCACAAAAACAGACACATAGACCAGTGGAACAGAATAGAGAACCCAAAAATGGACCCTCAACTCTATGGTCAACTAATCTTCGACAAAGCAGGAAAGAATGTCCAGTGGGAAAAAGACAGTCTCTTCAACAAATGGTGTTGGGAAAACTGGTCAGCCACATGCAGAAAAATGAAACTGGATCATTTCCTGACACCACACACAAAAATAGACTCAAAATGGATAAAAGACCTCAATGTGAGAAAGGAATCCATCAAAATCCTCGAGGAGAACACAGGCAGCAACCTCTTCGACCTCAACCGCAGCAACTTCTTCCTAGGAACCTCACCAAAGGCAAGGGAAGCAAGGGCAAAAATGAACTATTGGGACTTCATCAAGATTAAAAGCTTTTGCACAGCAAAGGAAACAGTCAACAAAACCAAAAGACAACTGACAGAATGGGAGAAGATATTTGCAAATGACATATCAGATAAAGGGCTAGTATCCAAAATCTATAAAGAGCTTCTCAAACTCAACACCCATAAAACAAATAACCCAGTCAAGAAATGGGCAGAAGACATGAACAGACATTTCTCCAAAGAAGACATCCAAATGGCCAACAGACACATGAGAAAGTGCTCAACATCACTCGGCATCAGAGAAATACAAATTAAAACCACAGCGAGATACCACCTTACACCAGTCAGAATGGCTAAAATCAACAAGTCAGGAAATGACAGATGTTGGCGAGGTTGCGGAGAAAGGGGAACCCTCCTACACTGTTGGTGGGAATGCAAACTGGTGCAGCCACTCTGGAAAACAGTATGGAGATTCCTCAAAAAGTTGAAAATGGAGCTACCCTACGACCCAGCAATCGCACTACTGGGTATTTATCCTAAAGACACAAAGGTAGTGTTCCTCAGGGGCACGTGCACCCGAATGTTTATAGCAGCAATGTCCACAATAGCCAAACTATGGAAAGAACCTAGATGTCCATCAACAGATGAATGGATAAAGAAGATGTGGTATATATATACAATGGAATATTATGCAGCTATCAAAAGAAACGAAATCTTGCCATTCGCAACGACATGGATGGAACTGGAGGGTATTATGCTGAGCGAAATAAGTCAATCAGAGAAAGACAATTATCATATGATCTCTCTGATATGAGGAACTTGAGGGGCAGGGTGGGGGGTTGTGGGGGGTAGGGAGGGAAAAATAATGAAACAAGATGGGATGGGGAAGGAGACAAACCATAAGAGACTTCTAATCTCATAAAACAAACTGAGGGTTACTGGGGGGTGGGAGGGTAGGGATAGGGTGGATGGATTATGGACATTGGGGAGGGTTTGTGCTTCGGTGAGGGCTGTGAAAGATGTAAGCCTGATGATTCACAGACCTGTACCCCTTGGGCAAATAATAAAAATAAAATTAAAAAAAAAAAATAAGCATGTAAACAAACATAGAATCTAAAAACCGTGCGTGCACACACACTTCTCACTTCTGTATTTTCTCCCAATGTCTTCACTTTGATATATTTTGGCACAAACTCCAAGTATAAAATTTGACATCAAAAATTATCTTAGAGGAACGGTTTTTTACAGCAGTTATGCAATCTGTCAAAATACCACTTTATTTAAGGAACAGGAATTATACTGGATTGCACAGAACAACACAGGAGACAGAGGCATTTGCTTTTTAAAAGCTGATTATCCCAAAGTTCTGCGGCCAGATGCAGAGTCCTAACACACTGGAGGCTTAGGGAACTCTGGCTCTCACAAATCAGCCCCGGAGTTTGGGGTATTTATAGAATATTGAGTTACATAAGACATGCAGATATCAATTTCATTAGGAAAGAACGCTTACAGCGCATTCTGTCCGTCGGGTCGGGCCGGACACCTGGCGAGCGCCGGGTCGCTTGCGCCCGGTTGCATAAGCTCCTTCTGGACGCGCCAAGCACGCCCCGCCCGCCCGCCCTCCCGGCTGGCAGAACGTCGGCACAGACTGCCTGAGCTACAGCTTCTCTTCATCAGCCTTCACAAGCCAGGACTGCGGATGCTCTAAAAATAAAGATGTCCACCTGCATGGTCTCCAACGTGCATGTCAACACCAGAAACCAAGCCCAGCCTCTCGCAATGGCTCACCCTTCAGAAAAGACAGAAATCATATTCCTTTTAAGAACGATCAATGTCTGCTTGTGGGGCATCCAGTTCTACCTCCGGAGAATTGAATTAAGAAGACGTCTGTTCACGGTAACTCTCAACCTCTTAGAAAGAGGTGAAGTGCCGCAGAGGGGAAAGCGGTGAAACAAAGCGCGGGTTACACTCTGTGCTGGCGAGGCCCGCGGGAATCCGGGACTGGGGCGAAGAGCCACTGGTCTGGGGACCATGCTGGTCACATCTCTGCTCTGTGACCTGGGGCAAGTATCATCCGACTGCTCAGTAACAATGGAAAGAGATACCGCCTCGGTTTTACAAATGGGGAGACGACGCCAGAGAGAACAGAGACGGTTTACTTCAAGAGCACCTTGATGAGTACGTAACTGGTTCCAGCTTAGAGCATTTGTTATCGGCACAAACACAAACACAAACAAGGGTTTGCTATTTCCTGCTCTTGACATTTGGAACCTGAAACAGAAAACAGCAGCTTGGAGCCACGGTCTGTAAACTCGGATTATTCTCTAACAGCCAACAAGACAATACAATGGGAAGCTAGACCAGGTTTTACGAGGTTCCAGAAATTGTCCACTCTAACGGTACACCAATACCTCCTGCCCACCGAGTAGAACAGTTGAGGACAGGCGCCCTGTTCCCACGTCACTGTACAACCACATTCCAATCATCTCACTGAAAATGACACAGCGGAGATGCTCCCGTGATGGTCAGACACCATCAGGAAGCCATTCGTCCTCCAGTTTGGGAAAAGACCAGGAGAATTACGTGCTCAGCAAAACCTTGCAAATGGCATCAGCACGATTGCTGAACAAGGTGATGCAATTTCAACGACAAATGGCCAAGTTCTCATTTGCATTATGCCCAGAAAATGCCAAACTTTGGTGATGTGGCAACAACTTTCTCTCTTTTATAAGTTTGAGTCCTTCCTAGATATTTGGGATGCAGCCGACGGAACGCCCGCCCTCCCTCTTTGGCTTCTACTGTTACAGGCAGAGCTGCATAATACGGTTCAATCAATTCACAATGTATTTTTCATTGTGAAGTAAATGTTTTGTTTGTTTTTCTATTTCCAGTTTTCCTCTTTCTGAGATCGCTTCCTTTGTCTGTCAACCTTATATTGTTTTTTCCATATGGAATCTGCACAGGTCAGGAAATGACATAAACTTCATTTTTCTGAAAGTCCCTGATATTAAAAATGACATTAAATAACTTTGTCCCCACAGAGTAAATAAATAAAATAGAAGTATCTTCTCAGTATTCAGCCTGTGCCAAAATTTCTCTTTTCCCACCTGTCCTTTCTGGCTCTAGTGCATTCCTTACCACCCGTAGGGTTCATGGACCACATCCAATGTCAGTGCCTTGCCGAGCTCCCCGGCCAGCTGTCCTGAGGTCCCTGCCTCCTGCTCTGTGCCCCCAGGGCACTGATCCTGGACTTCCGCTTAGCAAGCCTCCTGTCTTACTGCTTCCTCAGGTTCTAGAACCAGCGCTGTCCCCAAGCCTTGCCAGGCCTGGGTGCACACCCCAAGAAAGCAGTGCCTTGGAGAGGAGACCAGTCTTGGTACAAGCATCCCCAAGATCTCGAAGCAGCTGTCCCAGTGGGTTTCACAAGCTCGACCTTCCCGGGCTGACAATCAACATCTTCAGTGGTCACGCGTGAACGTTCCAGTGTTTGTGCTCAGCTCCTAGTGTAGGGTTCCAGAATTTATTTTTCTCCTCTTTGTACCTGCTCACCCAAATCAGCCTTTGCCAGTTGGGTCACAACAGGCTTAAAGGTAAAGAAATAGGATAAATCAGTTTCTTAGGCTCTTATAGACATGACAGACATGATTATAAGGTATCAATGGCTGACTGATTAGGTTAATTGCTCCTAGTGGTGTTGCGTGGTATTGTCATGACACACACAGCCCAAAGGTGTTCTGCTAGGCGGGGTGTGAAGTAACCAGGGGAGAAGATTCTGCAAGCCCCTCAAAATCAGGAACCCAATTTGGAAGACGTCTCTATTCCAGGAGGGTGTCTCATGAACATGGTAATTTCAGACAGAGAACAGATGCCAGTTTCATACGGCAGCGCTTGTGGCAGATGCCGAACGGAGAGGTGAGGGTTGGCGAAGAGAGCGCATGTGCTGGGTGGGGTGGGGGCACATGGCTTCGTGATGATCCTGGACCCTGACAAGGTGGCTTCAGAAAGCCCTCAGAATGCCCGGGAGCGCTGTCCCGAATCTTCCCAGCTTGAAGGCACGTCCCCAAGGGTCAAGGTACAATCTAATCTCGGTTTCTCAGCGAGCCTGGGCACTCAGCAAATGACACCTTTTTGCAATCTACCCACTGTTCTCAAATAATGTGCAACCGCCCATAAGATCGCATCTCGCACACTCGGCAACATCAGGTAGCACTTCAGCGGGACAGCAGCTCCACCACTGACGCGCAGTCACACTGCACCATTGATAACACTGTCCGGGAAGAGGGTTCCTATCTGACAGACCCAGAGCCTTAAAGGGAGATCAGTGAATGTGTGGAGCTTTCCGGGCGCACTCGGATGAGCGGAGCCACGCAGAGACCAGGTGAGCTGAGGCTAGCTTCCTCTGGGATCCCCTTCCTTGGGCAGCTTCATTTCACTCGGGTCATTCAGGGCCATCAGGCTGTGGCCACCGGACACGACATATACCCCCACCACCCGTGGGGCAGCGGCTCACCTCACTGCCCCCCAGGAAGAAAGCCGAAGTCCTCGAGTAACCGAGTGACCGAGTGACCGTGCCCATCGGAGCTGCAGACCTCTGGACCTCCACCTCCACTGGCACCAAACAGCAAAAGTAGAAAATGCAAGATGCCAACGTGTGCCAGTTTCAGAGAAACAGTTTGTGTGGCACGTTCTTCTTTGGATGTGAAAAACTCTGTGTTTCAAAACAAACAGTGTCCTTATTCAATCTTTTGTTTCCCTATGACTAACTCCTCCATGGAGGATAATAATAAAATCATTAGGTTTTCAAGTTTCCCTGTTTAGTAAAAAACAGTATCTAAGCCAAAGCGAAATACAGGGGTTCTGGTGTTTGGTTGCCGTAATTAGATGAAAACAGCTGTATTTTCCAATCCGTACCACTGGATGATTCTGAGCAGCTATTTTGTTGTCTGTATGTGGGGGTTTGGGGGCCTTTGTTGGGATCTTGCTTTCTTTCTGCTAAGACAGGGGACCCGGGCTTACACACACACTGACGTACCTGGATTCACCTAGCGCCTCACGCCCTTCCTCAGTGGGAGTGTTTCTGGAGTGTAAGAAAAGGCGAGATTCACCTGCTTATTTCTTTTCCCTGGTGGATGAGAAAAAGATTAAAAATTTATCCTCAACCTAAACATAACAGGGGAAAATGTTGCCATGTTTCTTTCCTCCCTAGTAAAAAGAGCAAGAAAAAGTGTCCCTGAGACGTAGGCTTCATTTGTCCCAAATTAGTAGTACTGCTCTATGGAGAATACTCTTCCTGAAATTGCAAAAGAGAAAAGCTACTTATTTCTTTGCTTATAAGCGAATAGGGGTTAAAATTACAGGGAACATGTTTATTTGTATTAGTTAAAGGAATCTGTACAGAATCAACTCAAATCAATCCAACGAAGTCAGAATCAACTGCAAGAATCCACTTCCACGACACCGAGGTAGGTGGGGGCAGGCTTGATTTCCACGGGCCTCACAAATCCAGGGCCTGGCTGGCTCGAGGGAGCAGAGGCGGGCCTCAGCGGGCATGCTCCGGGCCCCTGAGGAGGGACACTGGCCTAGGGAAGTCCCTAGAAAAGCCCTGGATCTGCCCCAGTTTCACAAAAGCCAAAGGGGAGAGTGGAGCTCCTGCCATGGAGTCATGACCCTCCAGGAAAACTCCAGACCCTTCATCTTCCAAGACCAGCCTCTCCATGGCCCAGCCCTGAATGGAAAAGCCAGGTCCACACACCAGCACCCCCAGCGGCTCGTTCACGGGGCTTTCACTGCCACGGTCAATGGAAGTCTCTTTGTTCTGTCCTTTTCCCCTCCCTTCTTTCTGCCTCTGAAGACTGTTGTTACATGGAGCAAGGTCGATTACTCACACTCCAGCCGGCTCCCTGGAAGTGTCCACCAAAGACCCCAAGTCTAAGACGAGAGCACAGAGACATCCAAATACTTAGGTCTTAATGGTTCCATTTCCTTGGGGCAACTGGTTGACCTATTTCTTGTAATGGAATGGGGATCTTTGACGGTCCTATCAGGATAATGACGTAAAAGGTAACGTGAACCGGGATCCTCCTGCTCTGTGACAGGCATAACGGACCCTCATCTAGCTAAGAAGTGGAGTCCAGGCCAGAGCCCAGTGTCTGATCACTGGCACCCACGCTCATTCCTGGAGAACTACCGTTTTCTCATGCGCCCCTTGATTTACATTATTGTATTGTGTGCACAACTCCTGTTCTTTGTCAAGGTGCGAGAATAGGTTTACTGAAACCAAACACCAGCCGAGGTGAGGGCAGTGAAGAGCCAGGCTAATGGGTCCGCTGGCCACCGTCCACCCTCCGCTGGACCTGAGCGGGGAGCACCGGCTGACCAAACAGCTGTGTAATTATAGACCCGCGCCCAGGGAATGCGTTTCCACGTGGACGTATTTGAAGAAGAGCTGAATGGCAAAAAGTTCTGTCTTGTAAGCCTCCGTAGTAAATAATGGACTCACAAATTAAAAACTCCTTGCGGGAATATTTGTATAAATAAATGTCTAATGTCTAATTTAGACTTTTCTAAAATAAGTCTAAATGACATGCTGATTGAGCAGCAGAGACGCAACAATGACCAATTCAGGGAACAGAAAAATTAATTACTGTCCCGAGGACGTGAACTAGAACTCCAGCAAAAAGACATGCAAGGAGGATATAGATTATAGACAGTGAGGGATTCTGTGGTGCTCCCCATTCTCCCCCTCTCACACATGCCAGCTCCCCACTCTAGAACATGTCAGAGCTGCAAGGACAGGAGCCCCTTCAAGGATGGGGCTCATTGACATAGAAGTAAATACTAAGAAGGAAGTGGACTGACAAGTAAAGTAACTTAGTTAAATAGCATGAAGTTGGAGAAGGTAAGTTTACCCGAGAACCACCACTTTCGGACGTTGCGTCTTACACGAGTCCGGGTGTTAAAGCTCGGAGCAGACGTTGCTGCTAGAAGTCATATTAGCACCTAGAGCATAATGAACCGTGAACTGGACTTGCACAAACAGGACATCCCCACATTGGGGATCTGTGTGTGAGAGGAAATGAGGCCCACTGTCCCATCTCTGAGCTCACGATGAACTAAAAGCACAACTTTACTTTTCTTTTTTACAAAAACACTCCCTGAGGGCTCTTATTTGAGAAACATGGCAGAGAGGATATTGTAGAAAAATTCCTTCTACCAACACCTAGAAATGCTTTTACTATTTATTATTATTTTTTTAATTCAGAGGACTGCGTAGTCCCTCCCTCGTGGCAGGAATAGAGAGCCTGGGAAGGCAGGGAAGACGTTCTGACAGCGTGGGACCTTAGCGCTCAGAAGGGACAGGATCAGAAGCTGGAGGAGAGCATGACACACGGGGGCCCCGAGCCCGGAGCACCGACCACGCACTGACCAGCACCCTCGAGTGCTGAGCACGAGCCCCCACGAGCTGCTGGTGGGGGTGCAAGACGGTAAGAGGGCTTTGGAAGACGGATTGGTGAGAAATGAACTGAACATTGAACTGAACGTTGAACAGAGAACTGAGCATCCTCTTACCCAACAACCCAGCAACCATGCTCTGTTGTATTTACCCAAAGAAGTTGAAAACTGAAGTCCACACAAAACCTGCACACGGATGTTTACAGCAGCTTTATCCATAAATGTCAAAACGGAAGCAACCAAATGTCCTTCAGCTGGTTCTGGATAAATGCGCTCTGGTCCATCCAGATGTGGGATAATATTTAGTGCTGAGAAGAGAGGAACCATCAAGCCATGAGAAGACATGGAGGAATCTTCTCTGCATATTATTTAGTGAAAGCAGCCAAAAGGAAAAGGCTACATACCAGAATGGTCATATGGTTCCAGTGGTATGACTTTCTGGAAAAGTCAAAATTACGAAGACAGTAAAGCAAATCAGGGATTTCCGGGGGGATGAAGGGGGGGAAGAGCCCAGAGGATCTGGGGGCCGTGAAACAACTCTGCGTGACATACCATGATGTGTACTTATCATCAGACATTTGTGCAAACCCACAGGATGAACGACGCCGAGGATGACCTGATGCAGACTGTGGGCTCTGGGTGATGACGCCATGTCCACACACGTTCATCAGTCATAACAAGTGCACCATATGCTGCCGATGGTACAAGAGGCTGTGTATCTGATGGGGGCAGAGCGTCCATGGAAAGTATCTGTGCCTTCCTCTGAATTTTGCTATGAACCCGAAACGGCTCTAAAAGAAATAAAGTCTTTTTTTAAAAGGAAAAAGCTCTAGGTCTATGGAAGGAAGGAATCAAATGGAGCCCCCTGTCAAAGCTGTCAGCCCAGAAAGCCCATGACCTTGGGGGCAGGGCTTGCAAGAAGCCAGAGGCCTGGCCAGACGCCAGGTGGGAAGCGAATGTTCCCGTAAGTTCCAGCAGGGCGGGCACAGACGGCAGCTGAACCGCTCGTCCTGATCAGGAAGACAGGCGGAATGGGACCGCAGCCTGGGCAGAGAGGAAGGAAGGGCTTGCAGAGCAGAGGCAGTAAGAGCAGAGGGAACGGGGTTTGTGAAATCAGGAGCAGAACCAGGAACCAGGAAATGGAAAAACCATCGAGCAGGGGAACAAAACAAACGCTGGCTCTTAAAAAAAGTGAATAACTAAGAAAATAAACAAATACTTGGCAATGTAATTGAAAAATCGTGGCCCCAAATATTAATCAACATGGGAATTTAACTACGGGGAGAATCCGAACTTTCTGAAGCACGAGACAATACCACATAAATTCAATTGTAATGCGGCTGTCAAACCTGTACAAAAGGAACATTTTCAAAATAAAACAAAATTGTCTCAAAATATATTAAAATACTGAGGAGTCCTACAACCTTTAACGAAAACAAATCACGAGAGAATGTAAGCTGCAGATGACATTACAGGTGATTTCTACCACGTTTCAAAGAAGACATCACCCATGGTTGAAACCAAACCAGAGTCAGTAGCAGAAGTTTAATTATAGGATATATAAGTGCAAACATTCTTGATAAAATATTTGCAAATAATACAGCAATGCATATTAATAAACACACCAAGAAATGCTTATAGTAACATTATAAGAACAGCTTAATGTTGGAACCCCCATGAATATAATTCAACACATTCACTGACCAAAAGAAGAAATAATTTCAGTATTCTAGCAGATGCAGATAAAATATCGACAAAACTCAACAATCTCTTGAGATCCGAAAACAGACACAACCTGTAGCGCCTAAGTGTGGGGAGGACCTTCGCTAGCCTGACAAGTGGTATCTATGGAAGTCTCACCACGACTGTCACATCGTCCAAGGCTGCGAACGTGACTCAGATGCACCTGCTACTGTCCCTTGTCCCCTGCACTGTTGTACGGAGGAGTGTAGCCTGCAAACGAACCTGTGAGAATCACAGAGGAAGACAGGAAATGGGTGATATCTGCAGGCAATACTGTTTTCAACATCGAAAATCCAAGCAAGTCTATAGACCACTTAGAACACTGAGCGAGGCAAATGAAATAGCATTTCATCGCCACATAACACATCACATTGTATCAATGTTTACAGGAATTTGGAGCAATAGGAACTCCATGCACTGGCGCTCACAGCGAGAGTTTAGTAACAGTTTGGGGGAGTGGTTTGACAAGGGCTAATAAAGGGGATGGTGTCAGGTGCCTGGGTGGGTCAGTGGGTTAAAGCCTCTGCCTTCAGCTCAGGTCATGATCTCAGGGTCCTGGGATCAAGTCCCGCATCGGGCTCTCTGCTCAGCAGGGAGCCTGCTTCCCCCCCCCCCCCCCGCCCCCCTCCCCCCCTTGGCGCTTTTNATCAAGTCCCGCATCGGGCTCTCTGCTCAGCAGGGAGCCTGCTTCCCCCCCCCCCCGCCTGCCTCTCTGCCTACTTGTGATCTGATCTCTCTCCCTGTGTCAAATAAATAAATAAAATCTTTTAAAAATTAAAAAACAAATAAAGATGACGGTGTCAGTCCCTATGACCCAGCAGTTCCAGATAACGTTCTTTAGAAAACTCACAAATATTCACAAATATGTATTATTAAAGATCCTCATTCCATCTAGTTTACAACATCAAAAATTAGGAACACCCTGGTTATTTCTCGGTGGGAAAATGTGGAGCTATAGAGAAGGAATAAAGATGGGCAAGAGACTGGATGCCAGCGTTAGGGCACGGGGGTTCCCTCTGGAGGGGGAGGGGAGAGGGTGGGCGCACACCCCCCGATTCACAGTTTTCTGCAGGGTTCCAGGTGTCTGAAATGTTTTATACGAAACTGAAATAGATCCATGCAGAGTGCACATGAAAGAAGAGAGAGAGAGAGAGTGAGGGAAAAGAGAGGAGACTAAACTAACCCATCCAGAAATAACCGTGATTATCCCTTACCATTTACAAAGAGCGTGATTGTCCTTGATTTGCTTACGCACCCACAGACACAAGCTCCACTTGTTTGACAAATGACAATCTACAACTAGATTTCTTTTAATGTGTACAAGGGCTGCATTATAAAAATGGTTCCCTAGAGGTTTTCTTGACTAGCTTCAGTAAGGTGGCATGATAAGGAAGTATCTAGCAGGGGCCCTATGTGGTTTGCTACGACTTATCTATACTTTGCATAACATCCGCAGAGCACCTGCCATGTCAGGCATGATACTCAGGGCCAGAGTCACACAGTGAAGAACTCGGGTGTTCTGCCCTGGTGGAACTACAAAGAACAGATATTTAAGGCTTCCTGTGTTAATTAATCGCTTGCATATTTATAAAGAGGAATTTCAGTTGATTGCAACATAGACTTACCGCACATATGTCTCCCATGATCTTGTTCACATTTGTTACTTTGCTGAGTAAATCCTCTGCTCATAGATAATTCCAAATAAAAGCTATTTTGGTGCCAAACTAGGGTATTTCACTAAAGGGCTCCAAAAAAGTCAGATTTACCAGTTTTGGTATATCTGTCATTGAAGTGAATTCTTGATGGAAAAATGCAATGTTCACTCTCTTTTATCGTTTTTTTACAAATGTCTAATGAGCAGCTACGGTTGTGCTGATTGCACTCAGTGCTAGAGGAGCGAGATGTTCCTCGGGCTCAGGTGCTTGCTGGAGGAGTGATACAACCAACGGCCGAATGAATGAATGGCTGGACCATTACCTGAGTAGAAGCGGGACGTACTTTTACACCAGACTGTGAGGCAGGTAGCAATGGCGGGGGGGGTGGAATATTCCAGAAACACCCTTTTACCTAGGGAGCCTAGTTGATAAACAAGAGCACTGGCTTTTTTTCTTTTTCTTCCCTTAATCGTTAGTAGGGGAAGCATGGAAATATATGCCCATGAGTTTTCTAACACTGGGCAAAAAACAAAATCATTCTTTTTGATGGCTGAATAATATATACATACACACAACATATAATAATATATAATATTATGTTAATATACAATATTAATATGTAATACATAATAAAATATGTTGTTTATAATAATTAATCTATTATATAATATATAATATGATATATATATTATTCAGCCATCAAAAAGAATGATTTTGGTTTTTGTCCAATTGAAGAAAACTCATTTTATATTTATATATACACATATATGTATATACACACCACATCTTCTGAATCTGTTCTTCAGACGATGGACACTCCGACAGTCTGCATAATTCGGCTACTGTTGATGATGATGCTATAAACATTGGGGTGCCTGTGCCCCTCTGAATTAGTGTTTTCGTATTGGAGCAAATTATTCAGCCACAAAAAGAATGAAATCCTACTATTTTCAATGACATGGATAGAGCTAGAGATTATGATGCTAAACAAAATAAATCAGTCAGAGAAAGACAAATACTGATCTCACTCATATGTGAAATTTAAGAAACAAAACAAATGAGCAAAGTAAAATAAAGAGAGAGGGCAACAAACCGAGAAGTAGACCCCTAACTACAGAGAACACACGGATGGTCAGAGAGGAGGGGAGGGGGTGATGGGGACGTATGTGATGTGGATAAGGAGTGCACCTGTCATGATGAGCACCAGGTGTTGTATAGAATTGTTGAATCACTATCTTGTACCCCTGAAACCAATATAATACCATATGCTAACTGTACTGGAAATAAAATAAAATGAAATACAATACATAAATCAAACAAAAATCACTCTATGCCAGTCGAAGGCAGTCTTGAGGAGGGCCTTGAAGATGCCAAGGCCCCGCCCACCCACTGGAGGTGACCCACCCCCCAAGCCCTGACCACCTGTTACCCAAGCTCCATGGCCCTGCCCACCTGATAGGGCTGGCCCCGCCCACTGCTGGAGCAGGCCCCGCCCACCCGTTGAGGGTCCTGCAGACGCAGCGGGACACTGGCTTTTCCAGCTAGAAGCCCGGACCTCAGCTCACCTGCGCTTCCCCGGTGCTTTGAGCTGTGTGTGCGGGAATCCTAGGAGGACAGTCCTCCGTCTGCCCCGGGCGGTCCCCACGGTCCTGACACAGTGGCTCAACCAGCGGGGGCGGCCGAAGGGCCCTCTGCGGACCTCCAGGTGCACTGCAGCCTTTCTCAGTGGCTTCCGCAGGTGCCCGAGTCCTGGAGACGCACCCGGATGTGGTCTGTCAGCCTCCCACCTGGCGGGGCCGGGAGGTCCGCTGCTCTGTCCTGGCTCTTCACGCGTTCTCAGTAGTTCAAGGAGGACACAGGAAGAAAGCCAACGGGATGGACAGGCTGGCTGCCGTCACCACCTCGGCCCAACCCGTGGGCGGCCCGTGGCACCCCTGAACCCGGGGAACAGCCCTGCGGCCCCTCGCGGGGTGCCCACCCTTCGCCAGGCCAGGCGGGAGGACGCAGGTGGCCGCTCACCTCGGCCCCTGAGGCTCAGCCGCTGAGATCTGGAACAGACTCTGCATCAGAACAGATGCAAATGCTGAGGCCCTAACATGTTAGCCGTGACAAGGGCTCTCGGAAGCCAGCGGACCGCTGACCTGACCGCAAACCGAGCAATCCCGACCACCGTTGGAAAGCAGTCTTTTGGAACGTCCCCCTAGCAAGACCCGGCGGCGGGTCCCTGCGGGCTGGGAGCAGGGCGTGCTGGGCCCTGGCGCACCTGCACGGGCCTCCGTCTGACAAGTGCGGGCCCCACTCCCCCAAGAGGAGACCGAGGCACCAACACAGATGGGGCTGCGAGCGAGTCTGTCCCGGATCCATTCCCCTGGCTGAACTGTGCTGTCATCTTTTCTTCATAGGGATCCACGAGGAGAGAGAGAAACGTCTGCTCTCCTGGGCCAGTGGGCTCACATCGTGAATGAGATTAGGGTGCAGGAGACCCAGAGCCGAGGTGACCAGAGGGGGCTGAGAGCGAGTGGGGGTCCGGGTGCCCCGAGCGGAATCCCCTGGGCCGGGTTTGTCTCCACTGTCATTTGTCACATGCTCCTTTCACGTGCCTCCTCTATATGCTCCCGTTGCTTAGAAAGTATCGTCACGGGGCGCCCGGGGAGCTCAGTCAGCAAGTGTCCGCCTTCGGCTCGGGTCATGATCCCCGGGTCCTGGGATGGAGCCCCGCCTCCGGCTCTTCGCTTGGCGGGAAGCCTGCTTCTCCCTCGCCCACTCCCTCTGTGTTCCCTCTTTTGCTGTCTCTCTCTCTGTGTCAAATGAATAAATTAAATCCTTTAAAAAAAAGTATCACTGCAGTTCCACAGGTGAAATGATGTTTAAATGGATTCAATCCATTTTTGAGCCAGTGAAAATGAGACTATTCCACGTCCTCTTTCTTCCCATTACTTAACTGTACCTCAAAGGGGCAATTAAAATGTGAAAAAAATAGAGACCACACAGTTAACCATGTTGTTTGCCATAAAAGATGGGGTGACAGGACTCCCCGATGCCTCCCAAAACCTTCTTCTCCCAAATACCCATTATGAAGATGTCTTTAAAAATCAAGAAGCAGAACGACCACTGAGAAAATACCCAAGGACACCCAAGGTCACCTGGGGGAGCACAGCTCCCTGAAGATCCAGAAACTCCTTGGATTCACAACCTCCGTCCCTGACTGATCATTCTGCAGGATCAGATGCTTAATGTGAAAAATTTCAATGCTGGGTAATTGACTGCTTGACAAATGAGTGAGCCGCCTGTGTTTGACACGCCTCTTTGAAACATGGAATATTTAAAATTCATACCCCAAACTTAATGTATAGATAGATCACATACTTTGGTGCCTTCACTGATGTAACAAGAGCCTTGTAATATCTCACTAGGTGTGTTTTTTTCCTTCTCATGTGTATCATGTGAAGATTAAGAGGCTATATTATTGCCTTCAAAATAACCTGCTATTTCCTGGAAACAGTAATTTGCCGGACCTGTCCTTGTCACTGGGTAAGTGTAATGCCTTTAATAATCTTCCATTCACTAAGTGATGTGTCTGCATCAAAAAGATCGATCTGGGCTGGCTGCCTGGACGGACTTCGGTGTCTGTTCTCCGGGCGCCATCTAGAGGTGTCCCAGGGCGGAACCCGGGGAAGCCGGCGGTGAGGACGGCTCCCCCAGTTGGTTTGAGTCAGCACTCAGACGTATTTGTAAGGCTGGGAAGGGAAGCCTCCCAGTGGATGAGTCCCTGAGCCCTTCCCTCCCAGGGGAACCAACAGCCACCCAGCTGAGGGCCCGCCCGAGTCGGGCCGGTGGGGCCGCGGGAACAGGACCTGAAGCCCAGCCAGCCCGCCACCTGCGTCCCTCGAGCAGGAGCCTGGACGCCGCTGAGAAGCTGGCCTCGGAAAGCCTTGGACAGAGTCCTTCCTGTAGCCAGCAGGTGCGCCGGGGGTGCTTGAGGGCGGCAGGGCTCCCAGAGGACGTGCCGGGCAGCCCGTTGGCCCAGCCCCGCGGGCGCAGAAGAGCCGGGTCATGTGTGCGCCCCGACCTTGTTTCCAAGTCCCTCCAGAGGCTGAGCATCTCTCCAGCGCCAACCCCGGACCCCGGGACGGGAGCAAGGCTTTCTGGGCAGCGCCCGGCTGGCAGACCTTCGCCCCGCTGACATACGCACCCACCTTCACTCACTTAACAAATTGTTGGAATCAATTAAAAAAAAAAAACCTTTATGACACATTTCCACCCGCTAATGAAACACTCCGAGTACCTTTTGCCACAAATACACACCCGTTCCTGTGCTCCACGCCATGGTTACCGTGCATGTACTCTTTACGAAATGCAATTTCTAAATCTATTTATGGTTTTTAATTTTCTTTTTTTTTTTTTTTTTTTTTAAAGATTTTTTTTTTTTTTTT
>LNAC01001807.1:0-10806 GCA_002007465.1 Ailurus styani
TAAAAAAAAACTCGGGAATACTGGGTAGAAAACCTGGACACTGTGGGTCTGAAACCGGAACGACACCTCTCGGCCCGCTCTGTCAGAAAACGACCAGCAAACGCCGAGACTGCTTTGTCCAAATCGGCGGGTATTTTAGTCCAAGTCTCATGAGATTTCTCCTCCAACTGATATTGATGGTGGGAGAAAACGGGCACGAACGGGGGAGAAATCACGGCCGGGTGTGCTCCCCCAGACGGCATGGTGCCTCTCGACCTGCTCCTCGAGACGTCACCCGGAAAACGCAGGGTGTGCTCGGGTGAAGCCGGCGGGGACTTCCGACCCATTCTCCTGAGCCTTCTGCCCACATCAATCTCGATTTCAGAAGAAAACTCGGGAGAACTGGGTAGAAATCCCGGGTGGTGCGCCCCCTGAAATCAACACCATGTGACTCGGGCTGCTCCTCCAGAAAACGCCTGGCAAAAGCCCTGCCTGCTCTGATGAAATCTGCAGGTATTTCTTCCAGATTCTCACGAGCTTTCTGCCCAAATCGATATCAAATGTGGGAGAAAATGGGTACGCCCTGTGGAGAATTCTCGCCTGGCAATGGGCCCGAACATGGCGTGGTGCCTCTCGTACCTCTCCTTAGGAAGTCGCCCAGTAAACGCCGGGTGTCCTCAGGCAATGTTGAAAGGGGCTTCTGCCCCATTCTCCTGAGCCTTCTACCCACATCGATCTCGATTTCGGGTAAAAACTCAGGAGAACTGGGTAGAAAACCTGGCCACTGTGGGTCTGAAAACGGAACGACACCTCTCGGCCCGCTCCATCAGAAAATGCCCGGCAAATGCCGAGGCTGCTCTGTCCAAATCGGCGGTTATTTTGGCTTAAATCTCACGAGGTTTCTGCCCCAAGTGATATCGATGGTGGGAGAAAATGGGCACAAACTGGGGAGAAATCATGGCCGGGTGTCGGCCCCCACATGGCGTGGTGCCTCTCGACCCGCTCCTCGATTTGTCGCACGGAAATCGCCGGGAGTGCTCGGGTCAGGCCAGCAGGGACTCTCGCCCTATTCTCCCGAGCCTTCTGCCCACATCGATCTCGATTTCAGAAGAAAACTTAAGAGAACTGGGTAGAAATCCCTGGTGGCGTGTGACCTGAAATCGAAACCACACAACTCCGCCCGCACCTCCAGAAAACGCCTGGCATGTGCCGATCCTGCTTGGATGAAATTGGCGGGTATTTCTATCCAATTCTCACGAGCTTTCTGCAGAAATTGATATCGATGGCGGAAGAAAACAGGCACGAACTGGGGAAAAATCACGGCCGGGTGTGGTCCCCCACACAGCGCAGTACCTCTTGACCCATTTCTTGAGAATTTGCGCGGAAAACGCAGGGCTTGTTTGGATCAACCCAGCGGGGACTTCCACCCATTCTCCCGAGACTTATACCCACATCAATCTCTATTTCGGATAAAAACTCGGGAGAACTGGGGAGAAATCCTGGTCAGTGTGGGTCTGAAAACGGAACGACCCCTCTCGGCCCGATCCGTCAGAAAACGGCCGGCAAATGCCGAGACTGCTCTGTCCGAATCGGTGGTTATTTTAGCCCAAATCTCACGAGCCTTCTGCTCCAAGTGATATTGATGGTGGGAGAAAACGGGCACGAACTGTGGAGAAATCACGGCCGGGTGTGGGCCCCCAAACGGCATAGGGCCTCTCGACCCGCTCCTCAAGAAGTCGCCCTGAAAACTCCGAGCATGCTTGGGTCAAGCCAGCGGGGACTTCCGAACCATTCTCCCGATACTTCTGTCCACATTGATCTCAATTTCAGAAGAAAACTCGGGAGAACTGGGTAGAAATCCGGGTGGTGTGCCCCCTGAATTCGACACCACGTTTCTCGGGCTGCTCCTCCAGAAAACACCTGGCAAAAGCCCAGCCTGCTCTGATGAAATCAGCGGGTATTTCTGCCATATTCTCACAAGATTTCTGCCCAAATTGATATCGATTGTGGGAGAAAATGGGTTCGGCCTGTGGAGAAATCTCGCCTCGCTCTGTCCCAAACTCAGCGTGGTCCCTCTCATCCCGATCTATGAGAAGTAGCCCAGAAAATGCTGGGCATGCTCAGGCGAAGTCGAAAGGGGCTTCCGTCCCATTCTCCCGAGCCTTCTGACCACATCGATCTCGATTTCGGGTAAAAACTCGGGAGAACTCGGGAGAAATCCCAGCCAGTGTGGGTCTGAAAATGGAACGACCCCTTTCGAAACGCTCCGTCAGAAATCACCCGGCAAACGCTGAGGCTGCTCTGTCCAAATCGGCGGTTATTTTGGCCCAAATCTCATGAGGTTTCAGCTTCAAGTGATATCGATGGTGGGAGAAAACAGGCACGAACTAGGGAGAAATCACGGCCGGGTCTGGGCCCCAACATTGCATGGTGCCTCCGGACCCACTCCTCGAGATGTCGCCCGGAAAATGCCGGGTGTGCTCGGGTCAAGCCGGTGGGGACTCTCGCCCTATTCTCCCGAGCCTTCTGCCCACATCGATCTCGATTTCAGAAGAAAACTCGGGAGAACTGGGTAGAAATCCCTGGTGGCGCGAGACCTGAAATCGAAACCACGCAACTCGGCCCGCACCTCCAGAAAATGCTGGCAAATGACGATCCTGCTTGGATGAAATCGGCGGGTATTTCTACCTGATTCTCATGAGGTTTCTGCCGAAATCGTTATCGATGGCGGGAGAAAACGGGCACGAACTGGGGAGAAATCATAGCCATGTGTGGGCCCCCACATGGCGCGGTACTTCTTGACCCGTTTCTTGAGAATTAGCATGGGAAACACCGGGCGTGCTTGGATCAAGCCAGCGGGGACTTCCACCTCATTCTCCCGAGACTCATACCCACATCAATCTCTATTTCGGATAAAAAACTCGGGAAAACTGGGGAGAAATCTCGGCCACCATTGGTCTGAAAACGGAAAGACCCCTCAAGGCCCAATCCGTAAGAAAACGCCCAGCAAATGCCGAGACTGCTCTGTTCAAATCGGCGATTATTTTAGCCCAAATCTCACGAGCTTTCTGCCCCAATTGATATCAATGGCAAGAGAAATCGGGCACGAACGGGGGAGAAATCACGGCACGAACGGGGGAGAAATCACGGCCGGGTGTGGGCCTCCAAACGGCGTAGGGCCTCTTGACCCGCTCCTCGAGAAGTCGCCCGGAAAACGCCGGGGGTGATCGGGTCAAGCCAGCGGGGACTTCTGCCCCATTCTCCTGAGCCTTCTGTCCACATCGATCTCAATTTCAGAAGAAAACTTGGGAGAACTGGGTAGAAATCCCGGGTGGCGCCCGACTAGAAATCAACACCACGTGACTCGGCCCGCTCCTAAGGAAAACGCCTGGCAAAAGAAGAGCCTGCTTTGATGAAATAGGTGGGTATTTCTGCCAGATTCTCATGAGATTTCTGCCCAAATTGATATCAAGTGTGGGAGAAAACAGGTGCGCCCTGTGGAGAATTCTTGCCTGGCTATGGGCCTGAATATAGCATGGTGCCTCTCGTCCCTCTCCTGGAGAATTCGCCCGGAAAACGCCGGGCGTCCATGGGCAATGTTGAAAGGGGCTTTCGCCCCATTCTACCGAGCCTTCTGCCCACATCGATCTCGATTTCTGATAAAAACTCGGGAGAACTGGGTAGAAAACCCGGCCACTGTGGGTCTGAAAATGGAAAGCCACCTCTCAACCCGTTCCGAAAGAATACGCCTGGAAAACGCTGAGACTGCTCTGTCCAAATCGGCGGGCATTTAGGCCAAATCTCACGAGGTTTCTGCCCCAATTGATATCGATTGTGGGAGAAAACGGGCACGAACGGGGGAGAAATCACGGCCGGGTTTGGGCCCCCAAACGGCGTAGGGCCTCTCGACCTGCTCCTCGAGATGTCGCCCGGACAATGCCGTGCGTGCTCCGGTCAAGCCGGCGGGGACTTCCGACCCATTCTCCCGAGCCTTCTGTCCACATCGATCTCAACTTCAGAGGAAAACTAGGGAGAACTGGGTAGAAATCCCTGGTGGCGTCTGACCTGAAGTCGACACCATGCGACTCAGCCTGCCTCTAAAGAAAATGCCTACCAAAAGCCCAGCCTGCACTGATGAAATCAGCGGGTATTTCTGCCATATTCTCACGAGCTTTCTGCCCAAATCAGTATCGAATGTGGGAGAAAACGGATGCAACTTGTGGAGAATTCTTGCCTGGCTAAGGGCCCGAACATAGCGTGGGGCCTCTCGTCCCTCTCCTGGAGAAGTCGCCTGGAAAATGCCGGGCATCCTCGGGCAATATTGAGAGGGGCTTTCTCCACATTCTACTGAGCCTTCTGCCCACATCGATCTCGATTTCAGGTAAAAACTCGGGAGAACAGGGGAAAAATCCCAGCCAGTGTGGGTCTGAAAATGGAACGACCCCTCTCGGCCCACTCCATCAGAAATCACCTGGCAAACGCTGAGAATGCTCTGTGGAAATCGGCGGATATTTTGGCCCAAATCTCACGAGGTTCCAGCTTCAAGTGATATCAATGGTGGGAGAAAATGGGCACGAACTGGGGAGAAATCATGGCCAGGTGTCAGCCCCCACATGGCGTGGTGCCTCTCGAACTGCTTCTCGATTTGTCACACGGAAAACGCCGTGCGTGCTCGGGTCAAGCCGGCGGGGACTTCTGACCCATTCTCCCAAGCCTTCTGTCCACATCGATCTCAATTTCAGAGGAAAACTCAGGAGAACTGGGTAGAAATCCCGGGTGGCGCCCGACCTGAAGTCGACACCACGCGACTCGGCCTGCCTCTAAAGAAAACGCCTGCCAAAAGCCCAGCCTACACTGATGAAATCTGCGGGTAATTCTGCCATATTCTCATGAGCTTTCTGCCCAAATCGATATCGAATGTGGGAGAAAACGGGTGCACCCTGTGGAGAATTCTTGCCTGGCTATGTCCCCGAACATAGTGTGGTGCCTCTCATCCCTCTTATGAGGAAGTCACCCGGAAAATGCTGGGTGTCCTTGGGCAATGCTGAAAGGGGCTTTTGCCCCATTCTACCGAGCCTTCTGCCCACATCGATCTCGATTTCGGGTAAAAACTAGGGAATACTGGGTAGAAAACCTGGACACTGTGGGTCTGAAAACGGAACGACACCTCTCAGCCCGCTCTGTCAGAAAACGCCCAGCAAACGCTGAGACTGCTCTGTCCAAATCGGCGGGTATTTTAGCCCAAGTCTCATGAGATTTCTGCTCCAAATGATATTGATGGTGGGAGAAAATGGGCACGAACGGGGGAGAAATCACGGCCGGGTGTGGTCCCCCAGACGGCATGGTGCCTCTCGACCCGCTCCTCAAGACGTCACCCGGAAAACGCCGGGTGTGCTCGGGTGAAGCCGGAAGGGACTTCCGACCCATTCTACCAATACTTCAGTCCACATTGATCTCGATTTCAGAAGAAAACTCGGGATAACTGGGTAGAAATCCCGGGTGGTGTGCCCCCTGAAATCAACACCACATGACTTGGGCTGCTCCTCCAGAAAACGCCTGGCAAAAGCACAGCCTGCTCTGATGAAATCGGCGGGTATTTCTTCCAGATTCTCACGAGCTTTCTGCCCAAATCGATATCGAATGTGGGAGAAAATGGGTGCGCCCTGTGGAGAATTCTCGCCTGGCTATGGGCCCGAACATGGCGTGGTGCCTCTCGTACCTCTCCTTAGAAAGTCGCCCGGTAAACGCCGGGCGTCCTCAGGCAATGTTGAAAGGGGCTTCTGCCCCATTCTCCCGAGGCTTCTGCCCACATCGATCTCGATTTCGGGTAAAAACTCGGGAGAACTGGGTAGAAAACCTGGCCACTGTGGGTCTGAAAATGGAACGACAACTCTCGGCCCGCTCCATCAGAAAATGCCTGGCAAATGCCGAGGCTGCTCTGTCCAAATCGGCGGGTATTTTGGCCCAAATCTCATGGGCCCCCACGGTACCTCTTGACCCGTTTCTCGAGAATTCGCCCGGAAAACGCCGGGCATCTTTGGATCAAGCCGGCGGGGACTTCTGCCCATTCTCCCAAGACTTATACCCACGTCAATCTCTATTTCAGATAAAAACTCGGGAGAACTGGGGAGAAATCCTGGCCAGTGTGGGTCTGAAAATGGAACGACCCCTCTCGGCCCGATCCATCAGAAAATGCCCGGCAAATGCCGAGACTGCTCTGTCCAAATCGGTGGTTATTTTACCCCAAATCTCACAAGCTCTCTGCTCCAAGTGATATCGATGGTGGGAGAAAACGGGCACGAACTGTGGAGAAATCACGGCCGGGTGTGGGCCCCCAAACGCCATAGGGCTCCTCGAGAAGTGGCCCTAAAAACTCCGGGCGTGCTTGGGACAAGCCGGCGGGGACTTCCGCCCCATTCTCCTGAGCCTTCTGTCCACATCGATCTCAATTTCAGAAGAAAACTTGGGAGAACTGGGTAGAAATCCCGGGTGGCGCCCGACGTGAAATTGACACCACGCGACTCAGCCTGCCTCTAAAAAACGCCTGGTAAAAGAACAGCCTGCTCTGATGAAATCGGCAGGTATTTCTGCCAGATTCTCATGAGCTTTCTGCCCAAATCGATATCGAATGTGGGAGAAAACAGGTGCGCCCTGTGGAGAATTCTCGCCTGGCTCTGGGCCCGAACGTGGCGTGGTGCCTCTCGTCCCTCTCCTGGAGAAGTTGGCTGGAAAATGCCAGGTGTCCTCGGGCAATGCTGAAAGGGGCTTTCGCCCCATTCTACAGAGCCTTATGCCCACATTGATCTCGATTTTGGGTAAAAACTCGGGAGAACTGAGTAGAAAACCTGGCCACTGTGGGTCTGAAAACAGAAGGACACCTCTTGGCCCGCTCTGTCAGAAAACGCCCGGCAAACGCTGAGACTGCTCTGTCCTAATCGGCGGGTATTTTAGCCCCAATCTCACGAGATTTCTGCTCCAAGTGATATTGATGGTGGGAGAAAATGGGCAAGAACGGGGGAGAAATCACGGCCGGGTATGGGCCCCCAGACGTCATGGTGCCTCTCGACCTGCTCCTCGAGAAGTCGCCTGGAAAATGCCGGGTGTGCTCGGGTGAAGCCGGCGGGGACTTCCGCCCCATTCTCCCGAGACTTATACCCACGTCAATCTCTATTTTGGATAAAAACTCGGGAGAACTGGGGAGAAATCCTGGCCAGTGTGGGTCTGAAAATGGAATGACCCCTCTCGGCCCGATCCGTCAGAAAACGGCCGGCAAATGCCGAGACTGCTCTGTCCAAATCGGCAGTTATTTTAGCCCAAATCTCACGAGCTTTCTGCTCCAAGTGATATCGATGGTGGGAGAAAATGGGCACGAACTGTGGAGAAATCACGGCGGGTGTGGGCCCCCAAATGGCATAGGGCCTCTTGACCCGCTCCTCGAGAAGTCGCCCGGAAAACTCCGGCCATGCTCGGGTCAAATCGGCAGGGACTTCTGCCCCATTCTCATGAGCCTTCTGTCCACATCGATCTCAATTTCAGAAGAAAACTCAGGAGAAGTGGGTATAAATCCCGGGTGGCACCCGACCTTAAATCGACACCACGTGACTCGGCCTGCCTCTAAAGTAAACGCCTGCCAAAAGCCCAGCCTGCACAGATGAAATCGGCGGGTATTTCTGCCTGATTCTCACGAGCTCTTTTCCCAAATCGATATCGATTGTGGGAGAAAACTGGTGCAGCCTGTGGAGAAATCTCTCCTGGCTCTGGGCCCGAACATGGCATGGTGCCTCTCGTCCCCCCCCTCAAGAAGTCGCCCAGAAAACGCCAGGTGGGGTCAGGTCAAGCCGGCGGGGACTTCCGCCTCATTCTGCCAAGACTTATGCCCACATCCATCTAGATTTCGGAAGAAAACTGGCGAACTGGATAGAAATCCTGGGTGGTGCGACACCTGAAATCGACACCACGTGACTCGGCCCACTCCTCCAGAAAACACCTGGCAAATGCCGATCCTGCTTGGATGAAATCGGCTGGTATTTTTACCCGATTCTCATGAGATTTCTGCTGAAATCAATACCGATTGCGGGAGAAAACAGGCACGAACTGGGGGGAAATCACGGCCGTGTGTGGGCCCCCACACAGCGTGGTACCTCTTTACCCGTTTCTCGAGAATTCACCCGGAAAACGCCGGGCATGCTTGGATCAAGCCGGCGGGGACTTCCCCCCCCATTCTCCCGAGACTTATACCCACGGAAATCAATATTTCAGATAAAAACTCAGGAGGACTGGGGAGAAATCTCGGCCACCGTTGGTCGGAAAACGGAAAGACCCTTCAAGGCCCGATCCGTCAGAAAACGCCCGGCAAATGCCGAGACTGCTCTGTTCAAATCGGCGGTTATTTTAGCCCAAATCTCACGAGTTTTCTGCCCCAATTGATATCAATGGCAGGAGAAAATGGGCACGAACTGGGGAGAAATCACGGCCGGGTGTGGGCCCCAAAACGGCGTGGGGCCTCTCGACCCACTCCTCAAGAAGTCGACGGAAAACGCCGGGGGTGATCGGGTCAAGCCGGTGGGGATTTCTGCCCCATTCTCCTGAGCCTTCTGTCCACATTAATCTCGATTTCAGAAGAAAAGTCGGGAGAACTGGGTGGAAATCCCGGGTAGCGCCCTACATGAAATCGACAACACGCGACTCGGCACGCTCCTAAAAAAAACACCTGGCAAAAGAACAGTCTACTCTGATGAAATTGCTGGGCATTTCTGCCGGATTCTCATGAGTTTTCTGCCCATATCTATATCGAATGTGGGAGAAAACGGGTGCACCCTGTGGAGAATTCTTGCCTGGCTATGGGCCCAAACATAGCGTGATGCCTCTGGTCCCTCTCCTGGAGAAGTCGCCCGGAAAACACCGGGCGTCCTCGGGCAATGTTGAAAGGGGCTTTTGCCCCATTCTACCGAGCCTTGTGCCCACATCGATCTCGATTTCGGAAGAAAACTCTGGAGAACGGTTGGGAAATCCCACCCGGCACGGGTACCGAAAATAGGACAACCCCTATCAGCACGCTCCTCCAGAAAACACACGGCAAGCAACGAGCCTACTCTTTCCAAATTGGCGGGGGTTTCCACCCGATTCTGTCGAACTTTCTGCCCAAATCGACATTGATTGCGGGAGAATACGGGTGCGCCATGTGGAGAAATCCTGGCCGGCCCTGGCCCCGAATATGGCGTGGTGCCTCTCGTCCTGCTCCTCGAGAAGTCGCCCAGAGAACGCCGGGCGTGCTCAGGCAAAGTCGGAAGTGGCTTCCGCCCCATTCTCCCGAGACTTCTGCCCAAGTCGATCTTGATTTCGGAAGAAAACTCGGAGGAACTGTTGAGAAATCCGACCTGGCACGGGTACCGAAAAAAGGANTCCACCCGATTCTATCGAACTTTCTGCCCAAATCGACATTGATTGCGGGAGAATACGGGTGCGCCATGTGGAGAAATCCTGGCCGGCCCTGGCCCCGAATATGGCGTGGTGCCTCTCGTCCTGCTCCTCGAGAAGTCGCCCAGAGAACGCCGGGCGTGCTCAGGCAAAGTCGGAAGTGGCTTCCGCCCCATTCTCCCGAGACTTCTGCCCAAGTCGATCTTGATTTCGGAAGAAAACTCGGAGGAACTGTTGAGAAATCCGACCTGGCACGGGTACCGAAAAAAGGACGACCCCTCTCAGCACGCTCCTCCAGAAAACACCCGGCAAATGCCAAGCCTGCTCTGAACAAATCGGTGGGCGTTTTCGCCCAATGCTCACGAGCTTTCTGCCCAAATCAACATCGATTGTGGGAGGTAACGGGTGCACCCTGTGGAGAAATCTCGGCCGGCTCTGGGTCCGAACATGGCGTGGAGCCTCTCGGCCCGCTCCATGAGAAGTCGCCACATTTTCCCCCGGAGTTGATTTTGCTAGAGCCACAATCATCCTTTTATCTTTCCTGGATTCCCATACTCTCATGACACTCTTCATGTGGCCCATTCTGGAAACAAACACAAAGGCAGACGAGGATGGAAAATCTCAGGATAGAGCGGTTGCTCATGTCACATCTAGACCGAGATGATACAGTGGTGTTCAGCGGGGGAGGCCTCCCTAAGGCCCCCAAGTGCCTGGACAGAACTCACCCCTAATGTTGGATGCTGAGCTTCATTCTTCGATCAACATCCGGGACCTCCTGTAGCCATTCCCTTGACAGATGTGTAGTCATAGAACAATTGATTTCTCCAGGTAGATTCTGAAATGATAAATGATTCACTGATAAATCATGGATATTTTTGATAAAAAGAAATTCCTTCTTGTTCAATGAATCAATATTGATGCAGTATCTCCTTCGTACAAATGTCTAGCTCTGGTACCATGTGGGAGCTTGCAAAGAGCATGCGGTAGAACCAGTGGGTCCATAAGAGGAAGGAACTCAGGTAAGTGCTAAGAGAGTCATGCTGTTCAGTCAGGCCCATTCATGAAGCCCACTGAGAAGACACTTATCAGCCAAGATCGAAAAGACAGGGCCAGTGAATTCATCTGTGAGAGGAGTGACAGAGGATATCAATTTTTAATTATCCTGACTCTAAAATATCCACGTCAAGAAATACTGTCTCAAGTGTTGCTTGGGAACATTGGGTTCACCTACGTCAGTATTTGGGTTCCACCTTAACTCGCTCTTGGCAAAATAATCTAAGAAAAGGACTTATTTATGCATGGGCATCTTGCATTGAAAGGCCAATAAATGAACCTTAGGAAACCCAAACCTACCCCTACCCCTAACCCCATAATCTGAAGGCCTGACCATTACCCCTGACCCTAAACGCT
>LNAC01001807.1:11261-43287 GCA_002007465.1 Ailurus styani
GAAACACATGTCTATACTTCGAGATGTTATCAGAAATCTGCAAACCCAAGTTCTCAAAGGAGCTAAAGCTTCAGGACTCAGGTGAGAGAAAGGGAGGCAGAGAGTAAGAAACCAAAAGAACAGGTCACATGTATGTGAGCTGGACCACTTCTCTACCTGTCTGAAACAAGCTATGACTGACAGGAGGGAGACACACCTGCACCTGGTCCGTCTCTTGGCTACCCTTGAGCAGAGCAGAGGATGGGCTGAGTGTTGTGTTGTTGTCAGGGATAGATGGTCAGCAGGCCCCAGATGTTAGCTGCCAAGTGCCTGTAGCACTAGCTCCTCATCTTAAATGGTCCTCAGCTAAGAAGAACCAATCATTAGTTTGAGTGACCTATTTCCTGGGACGGGTAATATGTTCAGTGCTTTGGTGACTGCATCGCACCCATTTTTTTTCTTAGAAACACTTGAGGCGGGTAAGACCTACAAAAAGCTGTCCATGGTTAAGGTATGCAACATGACCCCGACCCTAGCCCTCGTGTCTAGTTCAGATATGCTCGATTGAGAATGTTGCTCAGCAACTAGAGGATAATTTTGATTAGCTAAGGAATTCAGGAACAAACCTTCTTGTGTCTTTTTCTCCCTCGCATCTGCTAAGCTGGAACCCTTTTGGCCACGTGCTATCTGCAGAGTGGCCACACGGGGGCAACACTGAGTAAACACCAGTACAAACGCCACTCCAAACCCAATTCTTCCTTCATCCTGTCAAGTCTCGCTGACGCAATGTTTACAGATCGTTCTATACACTCAGAACAGTGGGACTTGTCGAACTTTTTAAAAACTGAATGAATTCTTTCCACCTGTTCAAAATAGAAGATGTTTCCAAACATCTTGGAGTTGGCAAACAGATGAAGGCCCAGGGGCCTGGGAAAAGGCTCTTACTTTGAATAGATTCAGGTTGACTCAGGAAACAAGGGTGACCTCTAGTCCCCTTCTTTTCAGGAAAAATTTCTAACCACTAATGGGACTGAATCCACACACAATCGAGTGGCTCAACGGAAAACAAAGGAAAATCCACAGCCTATAGAAGCAGAGAAAGGCCCACACCCAGGCACCAAGAAGACATACCACAGAGGCTCTGCTCAGGACAATTGATCGTCTGTAGATCCTCTGGAGCGAGAGTGCCCCCAACGCCCCTGTGGGTCGTGGGTCAGGCAGAGTGCACACCGTGGTGCTGCAGTGTTGGAACCCATTCTGTATCTTCTGGTTCCTTCCTCCACGAGACAGCCCCTACACCCTGACCACTCCAGCTTGCTTCTTGGATCTCCCACTCCCCTTTCTGACCTCATGATTCACTTTATCCATTACTGCCACACTGGGTGACATAACTGCGGACTCAGAGCACCCTCACAGTGTCATTGGGCTAGTGTCCTTGGCATGTCTTCCATACGCTGCCTCACCTCTTGGAGAGAAGGCCTGATCCAGGCACTGTTATTCGTCCGCAAGCAAGACAGCACAGCCAAAACCTTGGCGTGGGTTCAGAATCGCTCATGGCCCTACAGCCATATCAGACGACATGAGGATAACCCCTAAAGACGCTTGCTAGNGAGCGGGTGGGGAGTGGGTGGAAGTCACATCTCCTGAGATGGAATCCAACGGGTGACTGTCAAGAATTTCCAAGGTGTTCATTCCATAATCTGGAATGAATCCATGAATCTAAAAACATGTCCACCTCATTTTAGAAAGGATGAGCCTATAGTTCCGATGAAGGGACTCTCCTAAGTCATATTGTAAATCAGCAAAAGTGCCAGACTGAGATGTGAGATGGTCTGCAACATGATCACCCAGAGTGGGTTTAGCTAGAGCCACAGTAACCATTCCTCTTTCCTGGACTCCCAGCCTCTCATGGGACTCTGCATGTGGCATACCCTTGGAACAAAGTTCATGTCCGTGCCTCAGAAACCTCTGACATGGGTAAGAAAGAAACCTTTTGATGTCCCTGGTGTCCCCAACCATAGGCCATCTCATAGTTTGTCTACAAAGATAGGGTTGGTGGGAAACCCCCATGTGGACCTGATGGTAGACGACAATGGAGTAAGCTAGGGAAGAGGGGGTGCTCACGTCGCATCTGGCCCCAGTTGACATGGTGGCATTCTGCAGGACAAGCCTCCCAAGTGCCCCCCTGTGCTCTAAGGGAACCCACTCCTAAGGTTGGACTAACAGATTTTGCTTCACTTCATCCACTGTATATCCATATGCATCCTTGCAGATGGTAAGTTTTCCTTCCTTGTGAAACTGGGTCCTATTCTGTTTTCTAAGTATCTCCCACATCTTTTTCTCCATTCATCAGTGAATGGACATTCGGACTCCCTCCACAATTTTGCTATGGTTGAGCATGCTGCTATAAACCTCACGATGCTTGGACGCCATGGATTGTGCATTTTTTGTGCCCTTTGGCTACATACCAAGGAATCCAATTCCTGCATCCTAGGGATGTTCAATTTTTCGTTTATGGAGGAACCACTATACCCATTTCCAGAGTGGCTTCAGCAGCCTGCATGCCCACCAACAGGGCAGGAGGGTTCCGTTTGAAGCAGAACAGTCCCCGCCAGCAATTTCCTCAGGAGCAAATGGAAAACCCGTGGGATGACCTGACTCACCAAGCATCAGGCAAGCAGATCTAGAAATTCAACCGAGGCTTCCTGACACCAAGCCCCTCGAGGGCATGCCTCTATCCAGGACAATTCCCAAAGACTTGCCTTCTGACTTCACCACCAATGAAATGGCAGAGAAAACACAGCATGTCCAAATATCTACATGATATTCACCTAGTGAACCCTGAACATCAAGCTTCCTTTGGAAACCATAAAAGGCTATTTGGAATCCTTTTGAATGTTCCCTCTGCCCTCACTATACCGCTTTGGATGAAGAGATGAATCGATGAGGAATCATCCCCTTTGACAAATGACAAGACACCATCCTAGTCGCGACCTCACCCCAAAAGCCACCTAACTCTAGATGCTGGCCACTCCACCACAAGTTAGGCCCAATTTGTAACCAAATGTATTGCCTAGGAAGGCAATGTTCCAAACAGCTTTGGAAGTCAGAGAGGAACAGAGAAAATGGGAAACCCTGCCATGTTCTACCTGCAGGAAAACGAAGGAACTCTTGTACTACTCTAGATTGCTGACAGCTGCTTCAGTTTGTCTTGGTGGCCCCACTAGAGACAAGAGAAGGGCCCAGGAGGATTGGGGTTCAAGAGAAGCTTTACCTCCAGTGCTGACGTGGATGTGACTTTCCGCCCAACGTACCTGCTGCTTTCTCTGAATGCTGACATCCTGGGACAAGCTGCATGACTGACTCAGATGCTGATTTCAAAACTCGGGTCTCGTGGAGCCAGAGTGGAGAAGTGTTGTCAGGTGGGGATAAGACGGCACCACCGACCTAAAGCCTGCACACCTGCTCCAGTTCCTGGGTGAAAGGGAAACACAGGCTTTTTTAAAAGGAGTAATTAGCTTCATTCTAAAGTCAACCAAAGACTTTTTTCCTTTCTGGAGAAGTGAAGTTACTCTTCCAAAACAAAAACAAAAACATAAACAAAAAAAAACAAATAACACTCAACTCATTGGTTCCAAAGGCAACATGAGTCGGGTCTGGTTTCCTCCAGGTTCCAGACCCCCCACAGGGAAGAACCCCTGCATGATCCTGACAGCCCATTACCAGCACCTCTGGGTACACACGGCACAATCCTGAGTGGGTGGATGGCTCCAGGGATTGCACCTGGGGAGAGAGAGACTACACAGATCACCACTGTCTCTTGTAGAAACAGGATTAGATGTGTCACCTTTCAGGGCCTCTCACCCAGCACATCACCACTGTCCTCAGGCCCGCCAGGCTGCACTGACTCCTCTTCCGGCTTCTTTCACACTGTAGCTCCCCACTGCCTCCAGTGGTGGCAAGCGGCATTGCCATGCCTCCCAATGACTCTCATACAACAGTTCACGACTCCCTCCAGTGGCGTGAACGTGCACTGCAGGGCCTTCCAGCGCCTCCCAGTGCAACTATCAACTGCCACCACTGGTCTCAAGCTGCAGTGGCACGTCTTCCACCACGACTCAGACTGCAACACAGCACTGTCTCCAGGGGCAGAAAACCAAACAGCCTCTCCTCCCACACTTGGCACTGTATCTGTCCACTGAAGCTCTTGTCAGGAGTGCCAACGACACGTCTTCCAGCATCTCGGCCCCTGCAGATCAGGACTGCCTTTCATGGTGGCAGCTGAAATACCCCATCCTTCAGGATCTACTGCACAGGTCTCATTCTGAATCTCCTAAGAACTGAATCGGAACACAGAGGGAGCTCTGTCACAATCTCCAAGATTTCCACCCAGTTCCCACAAGCTTTCTAATCAAACTGATACAGACTTAAGTAGAAAGTTTAAGAGAATTGGACAGAAATGATGGAAGACCTGGACCGTGTGCACTTGGCATCTGGAATGAGTTTTCTCGAGATGCAGAACAAGAGACTGCATGATTTGGGGCTGGCTCACATCATTTCCCTAGGGGACCCAACGTCAGAAACAAGTTTGCAGAATTTCCCTCCTAATTGGAATGAGTTTTTGACCCTAATCACTACTGATATGGGCAGGAAATTTTTGGAAATAGGGGGAAATATTCAGAGATTAGGAATGAGTGAGCTCAGCACTTGGAATGAGTTATTGAGAGATGGCAGCCAAGAACTCAGGGGAGGTTCACAGAGTCCATGCGATATTAATGAGGATTGCAAGAAGGAAGTGACTTGACAGGAATTCGCAGCTAATTCTCCAGAGCATTCTCCCAAAATTGATATTGAGTTGGGCAGAAATCTCGTGAGAATTGGGCGAAATCGATATCGATTTTGGAAGAAAACTCATGAGAACTTGGGTGAAATCACGGCGGGCACGGGGCCCGAAAATGGCATGATTCCTCTTGGCCCGCTCCTCCAGAATATGTCAGGCAAATGCTGAGCCTGCTCTGTCCAATTGGCGGGTATTTCTGCCCAATTCTCACGAGCTTTCTGCCCAAATCGATATCGATTTGGGCTGAAAGCCCGTGAGAATTGGTCGACAAATCCGGACAACACCATCCCGGCTCCAGGGCACACAAAATTGCGGCTTGGCTGGGTCCAAGATGGCACAAGGCCTTGGTGTCCCATCTCTAAAAAACACACCCCAGAAACCGAGGGAGAGCGGTCCAACAAGGCGGGGCTCTCTGCCCAATTCTCCGGAGTTTTCTGCCCCAATCGATATGGATTTCAAGAGAAAACTCATGCAAACTGGGGAGAAATCATGGCCAGCTGGGGGCCCAGAGATCGCGTGGTGCCTCTCGGCATGCTACTCAAGAAGATGCCTGGAAAACACCGAGCATGCTCTATAAAATTCCAAGGGGCCTTCCACCCAATTCTCCGGAGTGTTCTGCCCAAATCAATATCGATTTCGGAAGAAAACTCGTGAGAACTGGGGCGAAATCATGGCCGGCGCAGGGCCCGAAAACAGCACGATGCCTCTCGGCCCACTCCTCCAGAAAACGCCCGGCAAACTCGGAGCCTGCTCTGTCCAAATTGGCGGGTATTTCCGCCCAATTTTCACGAGCTTTCTGCACACATCAATATCAATCCTCAAGAAGATGCCAGGAAAATGCCAAGCATGCTCGGTCCAAGTCAGCGGGGCCTTCCACCCCATTCTCCTGATCCTTCTGCCCACGTCGATCTCGATTTTGGAAGAAAACTTGGGAGAACTGGGGAGAACTCCTGGCCGGTGCGGGGCCCAAAAATGGCATGACGCCTCTTGGCCTGCTCCTCCAGAAAATGCCCAGCAAACGCCGAATCTGCTCTGTCCAAATCGGTGGTATTTCCGCCCAATTCTCACGAGCTTTCTGCCCAAATCAATATCAATGATATCGTGAGATATCTCTCGTGAGAATTGGGCAAAAAATCCCGGACAACTCCATCCCAGCTCCAAGGCGCACAAAAGGGCAGTTTGGGTGTGTCCAAAATGGCGCTGGGCCTGAGGACTCCTGTCTCCAAAAAACACACCCCAAAACCCAAGGGAGAGTGGTCCAAAGAGGCTGGTTTTTCAGCGTGATTCTTGGGAGCTTTCTGCCCCAAGCGATATCGAATGCGGGAGAAAATGGGTGGGAACTGGGGAGAAATCACGGCCGGATGTAGGCCCAAAAACAGCGTGGTGCCTCTCAGCATGCTCCTCGAGAAGATGCCCAGAAAACGCCGGGAGTGCTCGGGCCAATTTGGCGGGGCCTTCCGCCCCATTCTCCCGAGCCTTCTGCCCAAGGTGATATCGATTTCGGAAGAAAGCTTGGTAGAACTGGGGAGAAATCCCAGCCAGCACGGGGCCCAAAAATGGTATGATGCCTCTCGGCCCACTCCTCCAGAAAACGCCCAGCAAATGCGGAGCCTTCTCTGTCCAAATCAGCAGGTATTTCCATCCAATTCTCACGAGCGTTCTGCCCAAATCGATATCCATTTGGGCAGAATGCTCATGAGAATTGGGTGACAAATCCCGGACAACTCCATCCCAGTTCCAGGCCGCACAAAATGGCGGCTCGGCCGTGTCCAAAATGGCACAGAGCCTGGGGCCTCCTGTCTCCAAAAAAAACACACCCCAAAAGCTGAGGGAGAGTGGTGCAAAGAGGCTGGTCTTTCTGCGCGATTCTCAGGAGCTTTCTGCCCCAAGTGATATCAATTGCGGGACAAATGGGTGCAAACTGGGGAGAAATCTCGGCTGGCTCTGGGCCCAAAAACGGCGTGGTGCCTCTCGGCACTCTCCTCGAGAAGACGCCCATAAAATGCCGGGTTGCTCGTTCCAAGTCGGTGGGGCCTTCCACCCCATTCTCCTGAGCCTTCTGCCCAAGTCCATCTCGATTTCAGAAGAAAACTCAGGAGAACTGGGGAGAAATCCTGGCCAGCACGGGTCCTGAAAATGGCGGGATGCCTCTCAGCCCACTCGTCCAGAAAATGCCAGGCAAACGCTGAGCCTGCTCTGTCCAAATCAGCGGGTATTTCTGCCCAATTCTCACGAGCTTTCTGCCCAAATTGATATCAATTTGGGCAGAAAGCTCGTGAGAATTGGGCGACAAATCCCGGACAACTCCATCACGGGTCCAGGGTGCACAAAATGGCTGCTCGGTCGTGTCCAAAATGGCTCAGGGCCTGGGGCCTCCTGTCTCCAAAAAACACACTCCAAAAGCCGAGGGAGAGCGGTCCAAAGAGGCTGGTCTTTCTGCACGATTCTCAGGAGCATTCTGCCCCAAATGATATTGATTGCAGGAGAAAACAGGTGCAAACTGGGGAAAAACTACGGCTGGCTGTGGGCCCGAAAATGGCGTGGTGCCTCTTGGCACGCTCCTCGAGAAGACGCCCGGAATACACCGGGCGTGCTCGGGCCAAGTCGGTGGTGACTTCTGTCCCATTCTCCTGAGCCTTCTGCCCAAGTCCATCTCGATTTCGAAAGAAAACTCAGGAGAACTAGGGAGAAATCCCAGCTGGCACAGGGCCCAAAAACGGCGCGATGCCTCTGGGCCCGCTCCTCCAGAAAACGCCCGGCAAACGCAGAGCCTGCTCTGTCCAAATCGGCGGGTATTTCCGCCCAATTCTCATGAGCTTTCTGCCCAAATCTATATGGATTTGGGCAGAAAGGAAGTTAGAATTGGGGAGTAATCTCGGCCTGCTTAGGGGCAAGAGGTCATTGAGCTTCTTGTGCTGCTCCTCAAGAAAATGTACATTAAACACCGAGAGTACACTGTCCACATTGGTGGGTTCTTCTGCCCAATTCTCACGACTTTTCTACCCAAATCGATATCGATTTTGGCTAAAGCTTGTTGAACAGGGGAGAAATCATGGCCAGCTCTGAGGCTGAATATGGCGTGGGGCCTCTCAGCCTGCTCCTCGAGAATACACATGGAAAACACCAAGCATGCACTGTCGAATTGGTGGGTGTTTCCGCCCAGTTCTCACTTCCTTTCTGCCAAAATTGATATGGATTTGGGCAGAAAGCTAGTGAGACCTGGGCGAGAATTCCTGGCTAATTGATCCCAGCTGCTTGTTTCAGCATGTGGGGGCATGGTGGCCCCAAAATGGCGCCATGCCTCTCAGCTCCCTTCTCTGGAAAACGCATGCCAAAAGCCGAGCGAGTGCAGACCAAATCCGCCAGTGTTTTCCTTGAATTCTCATGAGCTTTCTGCCCCAATCGATATTGATTTGTGCAGAGAGCTCATGAGAATTGGTTGTGAAACCCTGTTGAGCTTCTTCTCAAGGCCTGTAGCCCATAAGCTCTAGGCTGGTTTTTAAGGCTTCTTTCCCCAGAGACCTATCTCTCAGGGCTATCACTGAGGGTCTCCTTAGCCATAGGAGAGGACTCCGCCTGCCACCCCATAGGAATCCATGCCATTCGCATGTGAGCCACACCTCAAAAGCAGGTAAAATCTTCCCTGTCCCCTGAGGCCATCTCCTCCACTGGCAGCCCAGCTGGAAACAAACGCAGACCCTGACACTCAGCCTGATTCACGCCCTCCAATCCGCTCCCTGAGGTGTTCTGCTTGGCCCCTTCAGTTCAGTCCTGATAGGCCCCTAGCCCCTAACACGAACCCTAGGTTGGGTTTTCAGGCTTCTGTCCCCAAGGACTTGCCAAACAAGCCCTATCGGATTGGGACCCCAGAGATATAACAGAGCAATCCGCCTCCCTCCAAGAAGTATATCATGCCGTTTGCAGATGTGCCAGAAACTCAGAGCAGGACAAATCTGCCATGTTCCCTAAGGCCAGTACCACCATGTTTGAGTTCCTAGGACACAAACTCAGAGCCTGACGGTCAGCCTGACCCATGTCTTCAACTCAGATGCCCAGGGCGCTAGCCTTGGCACCTTCTGTTCGGGCGTCATAATCCCCTAGGCCCTAACCCTAACCCTAGGATGGGTTGTCGGGCTTCTGTCCCCAGAGTCCTGGCCCCCGGGCCCTACCAAATGGGGATCCCAGAGTCATAGCAGAGGACTCCACCTGGCACTCAGAAGGAAACCATGCAATTTGCAGATGCGCCAGACTGTCAAGGCAGTATAAATCTGCCACGATCCCCTAAGACCAATGGAATGCATTGTGACTTCCATGGATAAAAACCCAGAACCTGTCAGCCCGACACACGCCCTCAACTCAGACCCCTAGCGAGCTGGCCTCGGTGCCTTCTGTTCGGACGTCACATTCCCCTAGGCCCTAACACTAACCCTAGGTTGGGTTTTCTGTCCCCGGAGGCCTGGCCTGCAGGTCCTACTGAACAGGGACCCCTGAGCCACAGAAGAGGAGTGGCCTTGGACCCAGAAGGAAACCGCATCTTTGACAACTGTGCCAAACATTGAGAAGAGGAAATATCTGCCATGACACCCTGAGGACACCCCACACCAGGTGGGCCGCATGGCCACCAACCCGGACCATGACATTCTGCCTGAACCATGCCCTCAACTCAGTCCCTCGGTGCGATCACCTCGACGCTAGCCAGTCAGGCCTGCCATGCACCCAGGTCTGAATGCTAACCCTAGGTTGGGTTTTCAGCTTCTGTCCCCAGAGGCCTAGACCCCTGGCCCTATGGCTGAGGGACTCCTGAGCCATACGAGAGGACTCTGCCTGCCACACCAAAGGAAACCCTGCCCTTTGCAGCTGAGCCAGACCACCAGAGCAGGAGAAATCTTCCCTGACCCCTGATTCCACATCCTCCAGATGTGGCCCCACTCGACGCAAACCTGGTCCCTGACACTCAACCTGACCCATGCCCTCTACTTGGTGCCCCAAGGCAATCTTCTCGGCCCCTTCACTTCAGTACTGATAGGTCCCTAGGCCTTGACCCTAACTCTAGGTTGGGTTTTCAGGCTTCTATACCCAGAGGCCTGGTCCCCAGATGGGGAAGATGGAGCCATACCAGAGGACTCTGTCTGCCACCCAGAAGGAAACCATGCAAATTGCAGTTTCTCCTGACAGTCAGGGCAGGACAAATTAGCCAAGGCAATGAGTTTCAGCTTCTTTTTACATAAACCCAGACCCTGACGCTCAGCCCAATCCACGCCCTCAACTCAGACCCACAGGGCGCTGGCCTTGGCGCCTTCTGTTTGGGCGTCATATTCCTCTAGGCCCTAACCTTAACCTTAGGTTTGGTTTTCCAACTTCTGTCCCCCAGAGACCTGGCCTCCAGGTCCTACCGATCGGGGACCCCTGAGTCATGGCAGAGTACTCGGTCTTCGACCCAGAAAGAAACCGCAACTTTGGCAGCTATGCCAACTCTCAGAGCAGGAAAAATCTGCCATGCCTCCCCGAGAACACCCCCACTCATGGTGACCCCCATGGCCACCAACCCAGACCCTGACACTGCCTGACCCACCCCCTCAACTCACTCCCTCGGTGCGATCAACTAGACACCAGCTGGTCACCCCTGCCATGCCTCCAGGCACAAACCCTAACCCTAAGTCGGGTTTTCAGGCTTCTGTCCCCAGAGGCCTGGCCCCCAGGCCCTATGGCTGAGGGACTCCTGAGCCATACCAGAGGACTCCATCTGCCACCCTGAAGGAAACCGTGCTCTTTGCAGCTGAGCCATACCACCTGTGCACAAGAAATCTTTCATGAACCCTGAAGCCAACTCCTCTGGTGGTGAGCCCTCTGGACACAAACCCAGACCCTGACCCTCAGCCTAAACCAAGCCGTCCACTCAGTACCCCGAAGCACCCTCCTTGACGCCTTCATTTTGGTCCTGATTGGCCCCAAACCCTAACCCTAACTCTAGGTTGGGTTTTCAGGCTTCTTTTTTTTTTGCCCCAGGGGTACAGGGCTGTGAATAATCAGGCTTACACCTTTCACAGCATTCACCAAAGAACAAACCCTCCCCAATGTCCATAACCCATCCACCCTATCCCTACCCTCCCAACCCCCAGTAACCCTCAGTTGGTTTTGTGAGGTTAGGAGTCTCTTATGATTTGTCTCCTTCCCGATCCCATCTTGTTTCTTTACTTTTCCCTCCCTACCCCCCACAACCCCCCACCTTACCCTTCAAGTTCTTCATATCAGAGAGATCATATGATAATTGTCTTTTTCTGATTGACTTATTTCGCTCAGCATAATACCCTCTACTTCCATCCACGTCATTGCAAACAGCAAGATTTCATTTCTTTTGATAGCAGCATAGTATTCCATTGTATATATATACCACACCTTCTTTACCCTTTCATCTGTTGATGGACATCTAGGTTCTTTCCATAGTTGGGCTATTGTGGACATTGCTGCTATAAACATGTGGGTGCATGTGCCCCTGAGGATCACTACCTTTGCATGTGTAGGGCAAATACCCAGTAGTGCGATTGCTGAGTCATAGGGTACCTCTATTCTCAACTTTTTGAGGAACCTCCATACTGTTTTCCAGAGTGGCTGCACCATCCTGCATTCCCACCTAGAGTGTAGGAGGGTTCCCCTTTCTCCTCATCCTCGCCAACATCTGTCATTTCCTGACTTGTTGATTTGAGCCATTCTGACTAGTGTGAGGGGGTATCTCACTGTGGTTTTGATTTGTATTTCCCTGATGCCCAGTGATGTGGAGCAGTTTCCTATGTGTCTGTTGGCCATCTGGATGTCTTCTTTGGAGAAATGTCTGTTCATGTCTTCTGCCCATTTCTTGACTGGGTTATTTGTTTTATGGGTGTTGAGTTTGAGAAGCTTTTTATAGATTTTGGATACAAGCCCTTTATCGGATATGTCATTTGCAAATATCGTCTCCCATTCTGTCAGTTGTCTTTTGGTTTCATTGACTGTTTCCTTTGCTGTAAAAAGATTTTCATCTTGATGAAGTCCCAATAGTTCATTTTTGCCCTTGCTTCCCTTGCCTTTGGTGAGGTTCCTAGGAAGAAGTTGCTGCGGTTGAGGTCGTAGAGGTTGCTGCCTGTGTTCTCCTCAAGGATTTTGATGGATTCCTTTCTCACATTGAGGTCTTTTATCCATTTTGAGTCTATTTTTCTGTGTGGTGTAAGGAAATTATCCAGTTTCATTTTTCTGCATGTGGCTGTCCAGTTTTCCCAACACCATTTGTTGAAGAGACTGTCTTTTTCCCACTGGACATTCTTTCCTGCTTTGTCGAAGATTCGTTGACCATAGAGTTGAGGGTCCATTTCAGGGCTCTCTATTCTGTTCCACGGAACTATGTGTCTGTTTCTGTGCCAATACCATACTATCTTGATGATGACAACTTTGTAATACAGCTTGAAGTTTGGAATTTTGATACCACCAACTTTGCTTTTTTTTCAACTTTCTTTTGGCTATTTGGGGTCTTTTCTGGTTCCATATAAATTTTAGGGTTCTTTGTTCCATTTCTTTGAAATAAATTGCTGGCATTTTGGTGGGGATTGCATTAAATGTGTAGATTGCTCTGGATAGCATAGACATTTTCACAATATTTGTTCTTCCAATCCATGAGCATAGAATGTTTTTCCACTTCTCTGTGTCTTCCTTAATTTCTTTCATGAGTACTTTATAGTTTTCTAAGTACAGATTCTTTGCTTCTTTGGTTAGGTTTATTCCTAGGTATCTTATGGTTTTGGGTATAATTGTAAATGAGATCAATTCCTTATTTAATTTCTCTCTCTTCTGTTTGGTTGTTGGTATATAGAAATGCAACTGATTTCTGGGCATTGATTTTATATCCTGACACTTGACTGAATTCCTGTATGAGTGCTAGCAGTTTTGGAGTGGAGTCCTTTGGGTTTTCCACATAAAGTATCATATCATCTGCAAAGAGTGAGAGTTTGACCTCTTCCTTGCCGATTTGGATGCCTNCTTGACTTCTTCCTTGCTTATCTGGATGCCTTTTGTTTCTTTTTGCTGTCTGATTGCTGAGGCTAGGACTTCTAGTACTATCTTGAATAGCAGTGGTGATAGTGGGCAGTCCTGCCGTGTTCCTGACTTTAGGGGGAAAGCTCTCCGTTTTTCTCCATTGAGAATGATATTTGCTGTGGGTTTTTCATAGATGGCTTTGATGATATTGAGGTATGTACCCTCTATGCCTACACTATGAAGAGTTTTGATTAAGAAANCCTGAATGTTTATAGCAGTAATGTCCACAGTAGCCAAACTATGGAAAGAACCTAGATGTCCATCAACAGTTGAATGGATAAAGAAGATATGGTATATATATATATAGGTATACAGTGGAACACTATGCAGCTATCAAAAAAATGAAATCTTGCCGTTTTCAATGACATGGATGGAACTAGAGGGTATTATGCTGAGCAAAATAAGTCAATCAGAAAAAGACAATTATCATATGGTCTCTCTGATATGAGGAACTTGAGGGGCAGGGTGCGGGGGTGTGGGGGTAGGGAGGGAAAAATAATGAAACAAGATGGGATGGGGAAGGAGACAGACCATAAGAGACTCCTAATCTCACAAAACAGGGTTACTGGGGGTTGGGAGGGTAGGGATAGGGTGAATGGGTTATGGACATTGGGGAGGGCTTGTGCTATGGTGAATACTGTGAAAGGCATAAGCCTGATGATTCACAGACCTGTGCCCCTGGGCAAATAATAATAATAATAACAAAATAAAATAAAGAAAGAGTGCTGTACTTTGTCTAATGCTTTTTCGGCATCTATTGGGAGGATCATATGGTCCTTGTTCTTTCTTTTATTAATGTCTTCTATCACATTGATTGATTTACAGATATGAGCCCACCTTACAGCCCAAGAATAAATCCTACTTACTCGTGGGGAATAATCCTTTTAATGTGCTGTTGGATCCTATTGGCTAGTATTTTATTGAGGATTTTTGCATCCGTGTTCATCAAAGACATTGGTCTATAATTCTCCTTTTTGATGCAGTCTTTGTCTGGTTTTGGGATCGAGGTAATGCTAGCCTCATAAAATGAGTTTGGAAATTTTCCTTCCGTTTCTATTTTTGGAACAGTTTCAGGAGCATAGGTATTAATTCTTCTTAAATGTTTGGTAGAATTCCCCTGGGAAGACGTCTGGTCCTGGGCTCTTGTTTTTGGGAGATTTTTGATGACTGCTTCAATCTCCTTACTGGTTATGGGTCTATTCAGGTCGTCAGTTTCTTCCTGGTTCAGTTTTGGTAGTTTATATGTCTCTAGGAATGCATCCATTTCTTCCAGATTGTCAAATTTGCTGGTGTAGAGTTGCTCATAATATGTTCTTAGAATTGTTTGTATTTCTTTGGTGTTGATTGTGATCTCTCCTCTTTCATTTTTCATTTTATTGATTTGAATTCTTTCTCTTTTCTTTTGGATAAGTCTGGCCAGGGGTTTATCAATCTTATTAATTCTTTCAAAGAACCAGCTCCTAGTTTCATTGATTTGTTCTACTGTTCTTTTTGTTTCTTTTTCATTGACTTCTGCTCTGATCTTTATCATTTCTCTTCTCCTGCTGGGTGTAGGCTTTCTTTGCTGTTCTTTCTCCAGCTCCTTTAGGTGTAGGGTTAGGTTGTGTACTTGAGACCTTTCTTGTTTCTTGAGAAAGGCTTGTATTACTACATACTTTCCTCTCAGGACTGCTTTTGCTGTGTCCCAAAGATTTTGAGCAGTTGTGTTTTCATTTTGATTTGTCTCCATGAATTTTTAAAATTTTTCTTTAATTTCCTGGTTGACGCATTCATTCTTGAGTAGGATGTTCTTTACCCTCCGTGTATTTGAGTTCTTTTCAACTTTCCACTTGTGATTGAGTTCTAGTTTCAGAGGATTATGGTCTGGAAATATGCAGGGAATGATTCCAATCTTTGGGTACTGGTTGAGACCTGATTTGTGACCCAGGATGTGATCTATTCTGGAGAATGTTCCATGTGCACTAGAGAAGAATTCGTATTCTGTTGTTTGGGGATGGAATGTTCTGAATATGTCTGTGATGTCCAAGTGGTCCAGGGTGTCATTTAAAGCCTTTATTTCCTTGTCAATCTTTTGCTTTGATGATCTGTCCATTTCAGTAAGGGGGGTGTTNAGTGTTAATATCCCCTACTATTATTGTATTATTATCAATGTGTTTCTTTGATTTTGTTATTAATTGGTTTATATAATTGGCTGCTCCCATGTTAGGGGCATAGATATTTATGATTGTTAGATCTTCNCTGAACAGATCCTTTAAGTATGATACAGTGTCCTTCCTCATGCTCTTATGATAGTCTTCGGCTTAAAATCTAATCTATGTGATATAAGGATTGCCACCCCAGCTTTATTTTAATGTCCATTAGCGTGGTAAATTGTTTTCTACCCCCTCACTTTAAATCTGGAGGTGACCTTGGGTGTAAAATGAGTTTCTTTTTTTTAAGATTTTATTTATTCATTTGACACAGAAAGAGAGATTACAAGTAGGAAGAGAGGAAGGCAGAGAGAGAGGAGAGAGGAGGAAGCAGGCTCCATGCTGAGCAGAGAGCCCTATGTGGGCCTCGATCCCAGGACCCTGGGATCGTGACCTGAGCCGAAGGCAGCGGCTTTAACCCACTGAGCCACCCAGGTGCCCGTAAAATGAGTTTCTTGTAGACACCATATTGATGGGTCTTGTTTTTTTTTTAATCCATTCTGATACCCTGTGTCTTTTAGTTGGGGCATTTAGCCCATTTACATTCAGGGTAACTACCTAGAGATATGAATTTAGTGCCATTGTATTGCATGTAATGTGCCTGTTACTGTATGTTTTGTCTCTTCTTTTCTGGTCTATGTTTCTTTTAGGCTCTCTTTGCTTAGAGGACCCCTTTCAATATTTCCTGTAGGGCTGGTTTGGTGTTTGCAAATTCCTTTAGTTTTTGTTTTTCTTGGAAGCTTTTTATCTCTCCTTCTATTTTCAATGACAGTCTAGCTGGATATCGTATTCTTGGCTGCATATTTTTCTAGTTTAGTGCTCTGAATATATCATGCCAGTTCTTTCTGGCCTGCCAGGTCTCTGTGGATAGGTCTGCTGTCAGTCTAATATTTCTACCATTGTATATTATAGACCTCTTGTCCCGAGTTGCTTTCAGGATTTTCTCTTTGTCACTAAGACTTGTAAATTTTATTATTAGATGACGGGGTGTGGACCTATTTTTATTGATTTTGAGGGTTGTTTTCTGTGCCTCCTGGATTTTGATGCTTGTTCCCTTAGCCAAATTAGGGAAATTCTGTACCATAATTTGCTCCAACATACCTTCTGCCCCCTCTCTTCCTCTTCTGGGATCCCAATTATTCTAATATTGTTTTGTCTTATGGTATCACTTATCTCTCGAATTCTCCCCTCATGGTCCAGTAGTTGTTTGTCTCTCTTTTCCTCCGCTTCTTTATTCTCTGACATTTTGTCTTCTAAATCACTAATTCTGTCTTCTGCCTCATTTATCCTAGCAGTAAGAGCCTCCATTTCTAATTGCACCTCATTAATAGCTTTTTTGATTTCAGCTTGGTTAGATTTTAGTACTTTTATTTCTCCAGAAAGGGCTTTTATTTCTCTAGAGAGGCCTTCTCTATTATCTTCCATGGTTTTTGCGAACCCAGCCAGCACCTTAAGAATCGTCATTCTGAACTCCAGTTCTGTCATATTACTAATATCCGTATTGATAAGGTCCCTAGCCATCGTTACTACCTCTTGTTCTTTTTTTGTGTTGATTTTTTCAGCCTTGTCATTTTATATAGATAAGAATTGATGGATGAGAGAACAAAATACTAAAGAGTAGCAATGACCCCAAGGAAATATACAGTACCTATTCAGAAGAGACCTGGAACTGGGGAGAAAAGAAGGAGGGGGAAAAAAACAAAAACAAAACAAAAAACAAACAAAAACAAAACAAAATAAATAAAACAAAATCCTATATCTATATCTATATTTTCTATTTCTGTTTCTATACCTATCTCTGTCTCTGACTCTATCTCTATATCTATCTCTATCTATATCTATATCTATATCTATATCTATATCTATATCTATACCTATTAGACTGGTGAATTGAACAGACCCTATATGTATACAAAAAATAAGGTTAAATACAATAAAGGGATAAAATATGATTATAACAAAGAATATTTAAAAAGGTTAAAAAGTGTTGATAAGATATAATAGTTAAAAACGTTAAAATAGGAAAAAGAAAAAATTTAAAAGAAAAGGTAAGAAAAAATTTTCAAAGAATTTAACTTTGAACGACTAAAGAATCATGGGGGAAAAGCCATTAATTCTCTAAGTTGCTTTCCCCTAGCTCCGGAGTTCCACAATTCTCAGCAATCTCAAACTTGACTTTGGCTGGATGCTTTTTTTCCTGGTCTTCTGGAGGAGGGGCCTGTTGCCATGATTCTCAAGTGTCTCTGCCTGAGGTGGAATCGCACCACCCTCGCCAGGGGCCAGGCTAAGTAATGAGCTCAGGTCAGCTCTCAGGAGGTTTTGTTCCCTGAACGCATTTCATACAGCTTTTAAGGACAGGACTGCAAATGGCAGCCTTCCAGTCTCCGACCTGGAGGAGCCAAGAGCTCAGGGCCTCAGTCCTTGGTGTGCCTCAGAGAAAAGCAGTCCGTCCCTCCCGTGTCCCTGGTTTCTGGCTGTTCTCCTAGCTCACCCGGCCTGTGACTGAGTGTCTCTATCTCTGGCATGCAGCCCCGTTTAGAATCTCCAAACCCGGCAGATTCCTGCAGCTGCTCCCGCGCTGCTCCTCCCAGAGGATGAAGGAGGGGTCTCTCTGGGTCTGCCGCCCGTGAGGTCCCCACTCACAGAGCAGTGGCCTGACTGTGCCTCGGATCATGGCCCAAGGTAACACCGAGCTGAGAGACACCTTCTCAGCTCGGCTCCGTCTCTCCTGCTGGCTTCTCTCTGATACCTGGGAGCTCAGTCGTGCTCAGACACCCCTGGTCTTTTTGTGTCCCCTTGGATCCTGAGACCACACTGTCCCCACGAGGGCTTCACCCCCCGCTTGGCCTCTGGGGCAACGTCCCTCAGTGGACCTGACTTCTAACAGTTCCGAGTCTGTGCTCCGCTGCTCGCTCTCTTACCAGGAGCCACCCCTCCCCCTGGGTCTCTCTTCCCATCGCTGCAGATTCACTTCTCCACATGGCCTACCTTCCGGAAAGTGGTTGATTTTCTGTTCCTAGAATCACTGCTCTTCTTCTCTTTGATCTCCTGTAGAATTTGTAGGTTTTCAGGATAGTTTGATAGCTGTCTGGGTGAATTTCTGGGACCTGATGATAATTGGTCTCCTACTCCTCTGCCATCTTGCCGCTCTCCTCCACGTCAGCTTTTCTTTCCAAATGAACCTCCATGGGCAGAAGATAATGTTGTCCAGTTCTACTCTGACTACAAATTTCAGAGGAAATGCAAGTACCTAGGAACTTTCCAGTGCTTCTCATTATTGATGTATATCTTTTTCTTCCTTGCTTCTCATTTTAACCACAATTCAGGTAAAACTCATGAGGTGAAAGAGCCCACTGTAGATATTTTGGGGAATGAATCAGGCATTTAGAAAACTGTTGCAAATGATGGAGGAGACAAACACAGGAGAGGATGATTGGCTTGCAGCACTGTCCTGAGAGCCTGAGATTCGCTCTGCCACCCAGTGGTCAGCACCTAAAGCAAACTGCTTCTGTTGTTTATATGTAAAATGTCTAGGAGTGGTTTTGAGTAGCTCCAGGCCACACGGGAGAGTTTTGAGATAGCATCAGGTTTTTCTTTGGGGGGAGGGGGTAAGTTTCTTGTATTTAATAATTTCTATTTTGTAATTATATGAAACATTGTCTTTATAGTAGTAGTAGGAGTAAAACCATGGAGGTCTCCTGTTAATAAAATGGTCAGGATATTTGCTCTAGTGTAGGCTCTAACTTTGATAAATTGGGTATTTTTTCTTTGTAAATGTCTTTGTTGCCAATAAGATGTCTTTCTTTGTTTTAAAATTTTTAACCAATTCCTATGATTCAAGCAGCACAGACAGTTAGAAATTTAACTTTAATTCCAACAAGATGTAAGCACTTCATCTTTGTAAATCAAGCAGAACTCCTTTCATTTTAAGAGAAAATCTTAATTATTTCCATCTCTTGAAGACAAGGAATGCTGATCTGTTTGCTAAAAAAAGGTATTTATAAAAATTGAAAATCTTATCAACTCATGCAAATTAGATCAGTAAAACAAATAGAACATGATTTAAAGTAGAAACCAAGCCCTTCATATAACATTAAAGAAAATAAAGATATAGGTAAATATCATTAGATCTCCCCAGAGATCTCACTGATGAGAAATGTTAGTAACCTGATTTTTTTTGAACTTCATGAGTCTGCCAAGGAAATGTTGAAAAATAAAAACAAAGCTGGTATATCACATTACCTGATATCAAACTCTATTAAAAAGCTGTGATCACCAAGACAGCATGGTACTGGCACACAAAAACAGACACATAGATCAATGGAACAGAGTGGAGAGCTCAGAGACCTCAACTCTATGGTCAAATAACCTTCAACAAAGCAGGAAAAAATATCTAATGGAAAAAACACAGTCTCTTCAATAAACAGTGCTGGGAAAATTGGACAACTATATACAGAAGAATGAAACTAGACCATCCTTTTACACCATACACAAAGATAAAATGGACGAAAGACCTCAATGTGAGACAGGAATACATCCAAATCTTAGAGAAGAACATAGGCAGTAACCTCTTTGACATCAGCCACAGGAAATTCTTTCAAGATATGTCTCCAAAGGCAAGGAAAACAAAAGGAAAAATGAACTTTTGGGATCTCATTGAGATAAAACTTCTGCACAGCAAAGGAAACAGTCAACAAAGCTAAGAGGCAACCCACGGAATGGGAGAAGATATTCGCAAGTGACACTACAAACAAAGGGCTGGTATCCAAGATCTATAAAGAACTTCTCAAACTCAAAACCCCAAAAAAACAGATAATCATGTCAAGAAATGGGCAGAAGGCATAAACAGACACTTCTCCAAAGAAGACATACAAATGGCCAACAGACACATGAATAAATGTTCATCATCACTAGCCAACAGGGAAACTCAAATCAAAACCACATTGAGATAGCACCTTACACCAAGTAGAATGGCCAAAATTAATAAGACAGGAAAGAACAAGTGTTGGATAGGATGTGGAGAAAGGGGAACACTCCTTCACTGTTGGTGGGAATGCAAGTTGGTGCAGACACTTTGGAAAACAGTGTGGAGAATCCTCAAAAAATTAAAAATAGAGCTACCCTATGACCCGGTAATTGTACCACTGGGTATTTACCCCAAAGATACAGATGGAGTGAAAAGAAGGGGCACATGCGCCACAATGTTCATAGTAGCAATGTCCACAATAGCCAGACTGTGGAAAGAGCTGAGATGCCCTTCAAAAGATGAATGGATAAAGAAGATGTGGTCCATATATACAATGGAATATTACTCAGCCATCAGAAAGGATGAATACCCAACTTTTGCATCAACATGGATGGCACTGGAGGAGATTATGCTGAGTGAAATAAGTCAAGCAGAGAAAGTCAATTATCATATGGTTTCACTTACTTGTGGAAGATAAGGAGTAGCATGGAGGACATTAGGAGAAGGAAGGCAAAAATGAAAAGGGGGAAATTGGAGTGGGAGAGGAACCACGAGAGACTGTGGACTTCTAGAAACAAACAGAGGGTTTTGGGGGGAATGGATGAGCCTGGTAATGGGTATTAAGGAGGACACAGATTGCATGGAGCAGTATTATATGTAAACAATGAATCTTGGAACACTGCATCAAAAATTGATTATGTACTGTATGATTACTAACATTACACAATAAAAAAAATCATATTCAAGCAGGTCCTAATTCAGGAGTACTAAAATCAAAATATATAAACCATAATATATACAGTTGGGACAACAAGCTCTTTATATGGAATTCCAAAAAGGTATTGTGCACATTTCACTTGAGGGGGCAGCAATAAGGGGAATTTTTGATCTGAATAACACTTTCATCTTTCCTATTCTCTCTCCTCCACGTTTGTAGCATGATAGTAAAGAGTATATAGTACCTTACTCACTGTTTTGTATCATTTAAATAATAAGCATTCAGTACCTTACAGTTTTTTCCACTGCCTAATATATACCATTTGACTTTTTACCATTTTATTATTAGTTTTGATAGAAAAGAGTAGGTCCTTTGTCAAACTCATGTGTAACTAGAAGATTATTATGACTTATTGAGTCTTTTATAATAATCAGAATAAATAATAACTACATCAACATAATATGACATGAAAGTTACTGATGTAGTTTTCATGATTGTATATCATGATACAATCCATATATTGTGCAATAAATTTCCTTTGTTTAATCAGACAAAAAATTTTAAATATGAAGCTTTCATATTAAAAGAGTCACCAATGATTTGGTTGCAATAATGCATTTTATTGGATTGATATCATACTCTGTACACAGACTGTATAGCAGTTACCTATAGTATAAACTATCATTATATTTAACTATTGAGTTTTCAGTCCTTTATATTTACTCCCATTGCCCTAAATGTTTGTATTCACCAGCAGAGAAAGACCTGCCCATGACAATTCCTAAGAGACAGAATCAAATTTCTTTCTGACGCTCTCCAGTGAGAAGGAAATGTGCCTCCTGGGGGAGGGAGGAAGGGTACAGATCCAAAACAAGAAGAATTGAAATATAACATGTTCATACTCCACTGTTTTTCAGGAAGGAAGAGGGCTCAACTATGTCATCCTGATGATTGGCCCAGCCTTGGATGCTTTGTTTGGGGGGAGGGGGTGGAGTTTTGCGAGTATGGCTTGAGGGACATGATGCTCTCCTATGAGACATAGAGGCTTCCTGAGATCAGATGTGGCCCTGACTACCACAAAACCTTTTGGGAGCACAGTCTTAGAGGACTGGCGGACTTCCATCATCTGGAGTGGGAGAGGCTGTAAGGTAAGAGGAGGGTGCAGAGAAAATCGGGGAGTGACTTATCAGAAGCAGCAACCATCTAATTTTTCCCTCAAATGTTATGATTACAGGCATGCGGCACAGCAGCTGTCTTAAGAAACGAGGGCTGTAGAAGATGGTGGATTACAGTGGGCACATGGATAGCCAAGTCTGAAGCATTCTTCATTGCTGATCACAACTTTAATCAGCTGTTTTCTTCCTTCTCTGAAGAGTATAACTTACTCAGTTTACCAGTATTCCTGTCATAAGATTCCTGTGAGTTGTTCTAAGTTAATTATTTCACAGGAAATATCAGTTACTGTTGGAGAAGGAAATACTTGGATTCTCTGGCACACTGGAGTCCAATCAAATGATAAAATAGTTTCTGCTGTTTCACGTTAAGGCATTGCCTTGTTATCCAGTTCTCGGTGCAGCGACTGTGGGGAAATTGTGGAGAGCAATGGGTAACTGTCTCTATAATCTATAATGAGCCATTTACAAAAATGGTATCTCCTATTAAGGCATTCAGAAATGAAAATTTCATATTAATGAGGATTAATATTTACTACATGTCTCTTGTACCCTAGGCACTCTTCTAAGTGTTTCAGATACAATATCTAGTAACATATAACATGTTTTCCTTTGGTTGATAGGAAGAAAAGAAACATTTTGTTATGAAAACAGACATTCAGAAGAGGCTGAGTCAGTTGAGGATTATTTCTGACTATGTGGAGATGACCCAAAATGAATCACTTGTGCTGGGTTATTTCCAAACCAGAACGACATACCAAGAGCTTGTCTTGGCTCTGAGAGCTGGGCAAGGCAGCACGTGAAGCTGAGCCAGTAAAATTGCCTTCTTTCCCTCCCATTTCTCTCATATATGCAACTGACACTCAAAGTCCACCTTGATTGGTAAACCTTCAGAATCTCACCAGTATTCAAGAGCCACTTAATCTTTATTACATTGAATAGGAATCTACAAATAGAATTTCTCACTGGGCATGAAACTCCTGTATCTTCAGAATATATAATAGTACCATTTGCTTAATCATGTACTCTTAATAGGATACTTTTATAGTGCTCATCACAACATGTGCCCTTCTTGCTGCCCATCGCCCGGCTACCCCTTTGCCCCACCCTCTTCCCCTCTGAATCCCTCAGTTTGTTTCCCAGACTCCACAGTCTCTCATGGTTTCTCTCTCTCTCTCTGAATCCCACCTTCAGTTTTCCCTCCCTTCACCTATGGTCCTCCATGCTATTGCTTATGTTCCCATATGAATAAGACCATATAACATGATGTTTTAAAAGACAATAAGTTTTGTTGCTGATAAATTGCATTTTAATGCTATTTCTTACTTTTTTATTCATGGTTTGCCTCTACAGTATTTGCATTTTAACTCAAAACAAAACAGCAGGAAAGGTAGGAAGGGCTTTGTCATTCTTCCTTTACACAGAAATGATAAATCAGAAACATTAAGTCAAGAAACTGTGTCAGGGGAGAGATGGAAGCATTGTTCAAATCCAGTGGTTCTACTGGTTTGATGCTCTTTCTGCCTGGCACCTGCTTTGAGTATCTCACCTTTTCCATAGCAGTGATTACAATACAATGTTCTTGCTATGTTAATAAAGCTTGGCTCTGCTATGTGGATCTCAAGGTCCCCAGACTAAGGTCAGTGGATAGCAACTCCTGAAATCAATAGGAAGTATAATTTTAAAAATTGGATTTTAGCTGTTTCAGTACCAAGCCAAGTGACAAGAGGGAGAAGAGATATGACTATTGAAGAGTCAGGATGTTTAAGAAAATCTTGTGGGTCAAAAAAACAAAAAAGAGGGCGCCTGGGTGGCTCAGTGGGTTAAAGCCTCTACTTTCGGCTCAGGTCATGATCTCAGCGTCCTGGGATCGAGGCCCACATCGGGCTCTCTGCTCGGCAGGGAGCCTGCTTCCTCCTCTCCCTGTCTCTCTGCCTACCTCTCTGCCTACTTGTAATATCTCTCTCTCTCTGTGTCAAATAAATAAATAAAATCTTTAAAAAAAAAGAAAAAAAAAGATAAGTAACTATGGTCTGTTTTTTTTTCAGCCTTAACTGATAAGCATTACTTCATGGGAACTATACATATTAATTAGTTACAGTGCAAGAAGAATGCTTACAAATGCTTTAATATTCATGTAAATACATTATAATAGACTACCTGATGTGTGAGCGACTTTTCAATAGTCACATGCATTGGGACTCTCTGTCATTATGCAGAGTTTCTATTTCATATTTCCCAGTTTTGAAGTGGTCCATTTGTTCCCATCCTTAACTTTGGGCACTTTTGCAAAGCAGTAGATTAAAATTATCCATAATGCAAGTGTTTTTTCCCAGGACATAATGGTCAGGTGGCATTTTCATGTTTATATATCTGTATGTATGTATTTTCTGCTGTTCTTCTCTCCATCATGGAAGGTGCATTGCAAAACATGAGAAGGGGATGAAGATAATGAGTCAGGAGAGATAATTAAGGATTGGGATTTTAAAATTCCACAAGGGGGAGTATATGAAGGAAATCTGTGGTGACATACACATGGACACAAGCACAATGCTGACCAATACTTACGGAGTATTGAGTCACTTTTCTAAGTGTTTTTATGGGAATCAACTCGCTTAATCCTCATAGCAACCCTCTGAGGGACATACCACTATCACCTTCTTTTATAAATGGGAAAAGTAAAGAAACAGGTAGTTCAAGTAAAGTTAACTGACCCAGCATTAGATGGCTGTAGTAGGATTTGAACTCAGATATAATATCTCCAAAATACTCTTAATCCCTGTGCTGCTCAGTATGGACTTGAATGTGTGTGTTTCTGTGTGGGTGTACCAATGTATGTGTATATGCAAAAATGTACATTTTTGTACATGTTTTTGTGAATACACCTAATACACTTGTCTACTCATAGTAACTTGGAACCTCAAAAAGCATGCTTTTGTGTTATATATACTGGCATCAAATGTTACTGTGGAATAAACAGTGATGTGTTCTGAACAAATGTAGGGTAAACATGGTCCCCAGTTATGCTAATAAACAGACTGCATCCACAGCAATGGACACCCGACCCCCTCTTTCTTTTGCCCTTTTCTAGGCAAACATTGTGTAGAATATTGATTGATGACATTTCAAAAGAACAAGCCAAATGGCGGTACACCCACGAAAAGAACGAGGAATGCTTTGTCAGAAATTGATATGTATTAGGTTGAAAGACAAACAACTGTCACATTTGGGACACCTGAGGGAGATGAGCTTAATCAAAATTAACTTCATAAAATAGCCTCAGCACCCCTTGGCAAGTGTTCCAGCAACCAGAGTAAAGCTTAGCATTCCAGCATTCCCTCATTACAGGAGAACTTATTGGTAACAGTGGTGGGTATAATGGTAAACAAAGGTAAAAAATATAATAGTTCTCTCTGTGTCTGTGTCTGAGGTTATGCTCAGGAAGAAATGAGCAATTGATTGCTCTTGGAGGGGTGCGAGTGCTCTCATAGAGGTTACCAAGTGGTGGGAACACACGGGGGGGGGGCTTGCCTACACATAGTGTGAGGGCGAGGCAGGGCAGGAGTGGGGAAGAAGTTTCCAGGGAGAAGACGCCATTGTGCAATCTGAGTGCACTGGGCAGGTGACTAGGTGGACAGTCAGGGAGGCATATGTTAAGTCCCTCCAAGAAAATGAGCACAAAGAGAAGGAAATCCTTGCAAGCAAGACACACACTGGAGTCTGCTAGTGTGTCTGTAGTTGGATATACTGTATGAGGTCCTTTGTTAAGGGGTAAGTTCAAAGTTTCTAGCAATAATCAATGAGCCAGGGCACCTGGGTGGCACAGTGGGTTAAGCCTCTGCCTTCGGCTCAGGTCATGATCTCAGGGTCCTGAGATCAAGCCCAAAATCAGGCTCTCTGCTCAGCAGGGAGCCTGCTTCCCCCCTCTCTCTCTCTGCCTGCCTCTCTCCCTACTTGTGATCTCTCTCTGTGTGTGTCAAATAAATAAATAAAATCCTTAAAAAATAATCAGTGAGTCAGTCTATGGATTTTCATGAATTACATGAAGACATTTGAATGTGAACTTGAAGGCAGTGTTAATTTTCATTTAGCAAAGAACACTGTGATGGGGAAAGGCTGGAATTTGAGAAGTATTAAAGGTAAAGAAGCTTGTTGTCTTGAGCAGTGAAATCAGCATGCAACATAGACATGGTGTGAGTGGGTGTGGGGATCCTCACACCTGGGGCCCTGCTTCTCCATGCCCCAAGTCCCCTTCCAACACCCAGTCCCCAGGACACACCTGGCTTTAATACTCTGCATTACAAGCATTCTTTATTCATTTAAAACCCATTTAATTTCTGCTTTCTTTCACTAAATAAGTTTCTTTGGGGAAGAAATGGTGGGGTTTTGTGGGGTCGTTGTTGTTGTTGTTGTTGTTGTTGTTAAATCTCGGGACCCTCAGCAGTAAATGCAGAGTACTCTGTGCTCAATAAGCACCTGCCAAATGAATGTGTGAAGAATTCAATGACAATAGCAATGGGAAGAAAGGACGGGTGTGAGAGGACCTTTGTCTGGCAGTATTTGATGACTGATTAATGTAAGAAATGAAGACAGAATTGAGCTGAAGTTTTTTTTTTCAAATTTATGCTTGGTGATGAGGTGTATTTTTGATCGGATCCCCTAGCTTTGTGAACACAGGACAGGATTTGGTTGGTAAAGGCGTAAGGATGAGTGTAATTTCCAGACTTTTTGAATTTTAGAATTGCAGGTAAGAAATATATCTCTCTGACTTACTAGAGCTCATTAAAAGCAATATAGAGATTTTCATTTAGCTGAATGGCACTTTTCCTTCCTGTCCTTTTCCCCAGGTCATGAACCTCAGCTGCTCCCTGTGGCAGGACAACAGCCTGTCGGTCAAGCACTTCGTGTTTGCCAAGTTCTCTGAGGTCACAGAACAGTGTTTCCTATTATTCACCCTCATCCTCCTCATGTTTTTAGCCTCCCTCATGGGCAACGCTCTCATAGCCCTTGCCGTCTGGACCAACCCAGTTCTCCACACACCCATGTACTTCTTCCTGGCCAACCTATCTCTCTTAGAGATTGGCTACACGTGCACGGTCATACCCAAGATGTTGCAGAGCCTCGTGAGTGAGGCCCGGGGAATCTCCCGGGAGGGGTGTGCTACGCAGATGTTTTTCTTCACATTATTTGCTATCAGCGAGTGCTGTCTTTTGGCAGCCATGGCTTTTGACCGCTACATGGCCATATGCTCCCCACTCCACTATGAAACGCGAATGAGCCGTGGGTTGTGTGCCCAGTTGGCAGTCGTTTCCTGGGGAGTGGGTTGCATGGTAGGCTTGGGTCAGACCAACTACATTTTCTCCTTGATCTTCTGTGGTCCCTGTGAAATAGACCACTTCTTCTGTGACCTTCCCCCTATCCTGGCTCTTGCCTGTGGCGATACCTCCCATAACGAGGCTGCGGTCTTTGTCGTGGCCATTCTTTGCATCTCTAGCCCCTTTATACTAATCATTGCTTCCTATGGCAGAATCCTAGCTGCCGTGCTGATCATGCCCTCACCTGAAGGCCGCTGTAAAGCTCTTTCCACCTGTTCTTCCCACCTGCTTGTAGTGACACCCTTCTACGGCTCTGGGTCTGTCACCTACTTGAGACCCAAGGCCAGCCACTCGCCCGGAATAGATAAACTCCTAGCTCTGTTCTACACAGTGGTGACATCCATGCTCAATCCCATCATCTACAGTTTACGGAACAAAGAGGTCAAGGCAGCTCTCTGGAGAACCCTGGTTAAGAAGAAAGTTTTGACTCATGGGTAGACCCTGGAGGACCATGCAAATCTTCTTTTTGAAAGGATGCATACACAACCCAGGAGTAAAGAAGGAAACCAAAACTGTTCTCTGCAGTACAGTCTCTGCAACCCAATTTTTAGAGGACCTTCTTTAATAATAGTAACTGTAATTTTGGAGACACACAGTCAAACTGCTGATTGCCAAATTCTGGAAGGAAGTTGGCTGCCAAAGGATTTTAATAGGTGAGTCCAATACTGGACAGGTTTTCCAAAATATGTCCGTCTAGTCTTGCTGCATACATCGCCAGATTATATCTTAGAAGTCTGACAAATTCTCATTCTGTATTCCTAGGCATTTTCTAGCCCCTGAGGGTATCATCTGACTCTGCTCTGGTCTCTGGGGGAAGTGCTCCCACATATGTCTGTCCCACATGACTGTTAATTCCCTAGTAACTCCACGGAGCACATTATTTCCTTCCACAAAAAAGATGTTTTAAACATTTCTACTTTAATTATCGTTACATGATATAGAATTAATTCTTTCTATGAGTTGCGTGTGCTATAAAAATATTTCAATATGCAAAAAAGAGCAAACAAATCACAGAGGTATTTGTGTCAGAATATTAAAAGAAAAAAGTGGGAAATTTTTATCAAAAGTCTCCTTGGTGAAAATGTTTTTAAAAAGAAAATCATCCTTAAATGCTGTGAAAGATGTAAGCCTGATGATTCACAGACATGTACCCCTTGGGCAAAGAATAAAAATAAAATTAAAAAAGAAAAAAAAGAAAATCATCTTTAAATTCAAGGATAGAGTCCCTGTTTCAATGGGTCCCCTGAAGTGAGCTAAATATCTACCAGAACACTCTGAGCACCCACGAAATCAGACTGAGAAGTAAGATTATACACTTCTGGATCTCTACGGGGGCAGAAGACCATCAGCAGAGAGGTAAAGCAGAATGGGAGCACTTGTACTGATATCAGAGGATAAACAGAAGGGGGAGGGAGCCACCAGAAGCGACACACTGGAAGGTAACACCCCAATAAGAAAGTGCCCTGTGCTTGGGGACCAGCATTAACTTGGAGTCTGGTTAAAAGCACTCAAAAAGAGCTAAAGGTCTTAAGGGACAACTGGTGGAATTGGGCAGCTGCAGGCATGGTCCTAAGCCCATGGCCCAGGATGGTCACAGCTGGCTACCACCTATGCCTGAGAGAGCATGGCAGAGGCCCCAGTCTGTGTTCCCTGGGCCTGAGGCCCTCCGCCACCTGAGCTGAGCACACTCCCGCCCACGCTTGAGAGAACTCATTGAGGGCACTGCCAGCAGCCTCTGAATCTGCCACCATCTGCGACTTGCACTGCTGCCGGGTCATGGGCGTGGACCCCAGACAGCAGTCCTGACAGCCGCCAGGACTGGGCTCCTGGGAACCAAGATCACTTGCCATCTTGCTGGCACAGGGGTGCAGAGACAAGCAGAGGCCTCAGACGACCACTGAGATGATGGCTGGGAGCACACATCTCCTGTGGGAGGTTGCAGTGTTCAGCAGACATTGCAGAGGGGTAGTCTGTGTGTTTTGGACCATCCAGGGAGGAGCACACTCAGGCTTCTCTATGAAGCAAAGAACTGGGGGCAGAGTCTTTTTGTCTCCACTAACCCTCTGAAAAGCCACAAAAAGCTCCCCAAGAACAAAAATCTCCAGAAGAAAAAATATGAAACCGGTTTCCTCAGAGGCCAGCCACTCCGCGACTTGGGCGACTCAGCCAGCCCAAGAAAGACTGACTGAAAAAACAATAGGGCAAGCACCTACCCCAGAAAAAAAACCAAAAGAATAAGTGGACAATAACGACAGCATACCCATAAAACTGTAAAACCCCAGCATCAGGGAAAAACAATATATTAAGCTTCTGGTATTGCCCCAAACCTATATATTTCATAGATATTACTTTTTTTAATTCATTTTTATGATTCCTCTTCTTTTATTTTTTAACCTACTTACCATTAAAACTAGATATTTAATACAACATATTTCATAATAACTTTTTAACTTGAACTATTTTCATACATATACCTGGGTTTCTTTTTCTTGTTTTCTTCTTAATATATATATAGATAGATAGAGATAGGCTTCAAGGTAATCCTTTTTCCCACTCAACACTACCCGTATATATAAGTTAGTTTTAATTTCCCTATATCTCTAAAAGTTGAGTCCTTTAACAAAGATAAAAAGATACACCCAGGCAAGATGGCGGAGGAGTAGGAGACCGATTATCATCAGGCCCCAGGAATTCAACCAGATAGCTATCAAACTATTCTGAACACCTACAAATTCTACAGGAGATCAAAGAGAAGAGCAGCAATTCTAGGAACAGAAAATCGACCCCTTTCTGGAAAGTAGGATGTGCGGAGAAGTGAATCTGAAGCAATGGGTGGATAGACCCAGGGGGAGGGGCTGGCTCCTGGCAAGTGAGAGACCAGCGGAGTACAAAATCGGAAATCTTAGAAGTTGGCTCCACTGAGGGTTGTTGTCCCAGAGGCCAAGTGGGGGGTGAAGCCCTCGTGGGGAGAGTGTGGTCTCAGGACACATGGGGACACAAAAAGATCAGGAGTGTCTGAGAGAGACCGAGCTCCCAGGTATCAGAAAGGAGAAGCTGACTGGAGAGATGGAGCCAAGCTAAGAAGGTGTCTCTCAGCTCGGTGTTACCTTGGGCTGTGATCCAAAGCACAGTCAGGCCACTGCTCTTTGAGCAGATACCCCACGACTGGCAGACCAAGAGAGACCCCCTCCTTCCTCCTCTGGGAGGAGTGGCATGGGAACAGCTGCAGGAATCTGCTGGGTTTGGAGATTCTAAACGGGGCCATGTGCCAGAGATAGAAATGCTCAGTCACAGGCTGGGTGAGCTTGGAGTGCAGCTGGAGACCAGGGAGACAGGAGGGACGGACTGCTCTTCTCAGAGGGAGCACTAAGGAGTGAGGCCCCTAGCTCTTGGCTCCTCCAGGTTGGAGACTGGGAGGCTGCCATTTTCGTTCCCGTCCTAGTGACAAAGAGAAAATCCTGAAAGCAGCTCGGGACAAGAGGTTTATAACATACAATGGTAGAAATATCAGACTGACAGCAGACCTATCCACAGAGACCTGGCAGCCAGAAAGAGCTGGCATGATATATTCAGAGCACTAAAAGAGAAAAACATGCAGCCAAGAATACTATATCCAGCTAGGCTGTCATTGAAAATAGAAGGAGAGATAAAAATCTTCCAGGACAAACAAAAACTAAAGGAGTTTGCAAACACCAAACCAGCCCTACAGGAAATATTGAAAGGGGTCCTCTAAGCAAAGAGAGCCTAAAAGAAACATAGACAAGAAAGGAACAGAAACAGGCACCTTACAGGCAATACAATGGCTCTAAATTCATATCTCTCAATAGTTACCCTGAATGTAAATGGACTAAATGCCCCAACTAAAAGACACAGGGTATCTGTGGATAAAAAAAAAAAATAAAAATGGATAAAAAAAAACAAGACCCATCAATATGCTGTCTACAAGAAACTCATCTTACATGCAAAGACACCTCCAGATTTAAAGTGAGGGGGTAGAAAACAATTTACCATGCCAATAGACAGCAAAACAAAGCTGGAGTGGCAATCCTTATATGACATAGATTAGATTTTAAGCCAAAGACTATCATAAGGAAAGACACTATATCATACTAAAGGATCTGTCCAACAAGAAGATCTAAAAATAATATCTATGTCCCTAACATGGGAGCAGTCAATTATATAAACCAATTAGTAACAAAATCAAAGAAACACATTGACTATAATACAATATCATTAGGGGAACTTTAAAACCCCCCTTATTGAAATGGACAGATCATCAAAGCAAAAGATCAACAAGGAAATAAAGGCTTTAAATGACACCCTGGACCAGTTGGACATCACAGATATATTCAGAACATTCCATCCCCAAACAACAGAATACACATTCTTCTCTAGTGCACATGGAATATTCTCCAGAATAGATCATATCCTGGGTCACAAATGAGGTCTCAACCAGTACCTGAAGATTGGAATCATTCCCTGCATATTTTCATACCATAATGCTCTGAAACTAGAACTCAATCACAAGAGGAAAGTTGGAAAGAACTTAAATACATGGAGACTAAAAGACATCCTACTCAAGAATGAATGGGTCAACCAGGAAATTAAAGAAGAATTTAAAAAAATCATGGAAACAAGTGAAAATGAAAACACAACTGTTCAAAATCTTTGGGACACAGAAAAAGCAGTCCTGAGAGGAAAGTATATAGTAATACAAGCCTTT
>LNAC01001807.1:51020-93492 GCA_002007465.1 Ailurus styani
AGAAGTCTCTTATGGTTTGTCTCCTTCCCCATCCCATCTTGTTTCATTATTTTTCTCTCCCTACCCCCCACGACCCCCCACCCTGCCCCTCAAGTTCCTATATAGATACATGATAGACAATAGATGTAACAAATAAATTGAAAGATACATCTAGTGAGGAAGGATCTGAGAGAGAAAGTATGCGGAATGGGAGACACCACAAAGATTAGAATTTTCATACAGGGGAAGCTAGGCATGATTATCATGAATATTCATTCTCTTCCTATGAAACGAATAATGACTGACCTGATAATAGCATTAAGGAGAACTTCTGTGATCTCCCTATTTGAGTCAAGGTCTACTGTCTTTGTGAGTATTGATTTCTAGAAAAATCTAATTCACAGTCTCCAACAAGCAAGTTCTCTCTGCAGTGACATGGTCCAAGTCCTTTAATATGTTTTCATTACAAAACACATGAATTCAACCATATAATGCAATCCACTGACACTTCATAAAATAAATTGTATAAAATTCATCAGTGTCCTTTAAACTATTAGCTTGCACAGCTTAGAAAATATAGTTCTGAACATTTGTCCCTCTGAATGGTCAGCTCTAGGGTTCCCAAAAGGACTGGTAGATGGATTACCTGTGGGGTCAAATCTGAACAACTTTCTTACATATAAAAAACAAATAAAAATCTCCAATGAAAATTTCTGATTTTCTCTTAAATATCTTGACTAGCAAATAAAAACATATTTCTAAGAGCCCTCAGCCCTTATACCTGGTCTCAGGTAATCATTACATAATCCAGTTTAAAGGGAGTAAGATATTTATTTTCACTGGCATTCATGGCAATGATCAGTTATATTTCAAGCTTTTGTTGAGATGAAACCATTACATGTTTCCAGTAGAGGACAACCCTTCTTCCAGAATTGTAACAACAGAAGGAAACTGATACTGGCGGTTCTTTAGCATTCTTCTCCCTGACCAAGTACTTTGGTGCTAAAATCAGACCAACACTCCAATGCCCCCAAACAGACCATGGGTTCAACTGCTGGGCTTCCTTGCCTGTACAAGAAGTAGTGAAAGTCATGGCTGCATGTGTTTATGAGAAAGACAGGGGGTAAGTGGCCTCACTCTGCTTGACACAACTCTCCATCATCACAATGTTTTCCTGGGGTGTTTCTGTTACAAGAATAACCATTATTTTCCAAGGAGATGCCACAATGAAACTCTGCTTTTATATTTCTGTTAACCAGGATGCTGATAAGGGGATTTACATCCGCAAAGAGAGGAAGGCAGTCACTTTCCTGTGGCCAAAAACATAGTAAATGTTGGGCCACATGCACACCTGATTCTGTTCACTGCTAAAGGGAACCAGCTCTGGATTCCCTCCACTTTTCTTATTACATATAATGTATTATTTGCCCCAGGAGTACAGGTCTGTGAATCATCAGTCTTACACATTTCATAGCACTCACCATAGCACAAACTCTCCCCAATGTCCATAACCCAGCCACCCTATCCCTACCTTCCCTCACACCCCAGGAACCCTCAGTGGATTCCCTCCACTTTTAAGATAAATTTCCTTTATTTTCCCATATATGAGAAAAAATCCCACCTTCTCTAAGAATAACCAGGAAGCAGGTGTTGGTGGTTGTGATCCAAAGTTTGATCCTGATCCCAGATCTGGGACAAGCAGTGGAGAAGCCCCGTGTGGGTGGTCTGTCAGCTCAGCCTGTCCTGCATGTGGAGTGGGGCTGTCTTGTTCACCCAACACACACCTCTGGCGCTCCTTCCCAGGCAGCTTCCTGTCTATATCAGAGGGAGAGGTGGGTCTCTGGAGAGAGAAGAGCCTCAGGAGCTTGTGCTGCTGTTTCACTGGAAGACAATGGATTGGATACCTCCTTCTGAACATACACATGGGTACTATACACACATTTTGCAGTGAGGGTACCCGTAACAGGTGTCTCTGTTATCTTAATGGCTACCCCTGTCATCAGTGACAGGATGGGAGATGGAGGGGCCCTCAGAATATATTTCAGTTGTACTCATCGTGTACTATGCAAGGCCAGGAAAGACACTCACCTACTTTCTACAACATGGGTTGGTGTCTCCTTGCTGACACCAAGATCGCCAGACTCAGGATTCTACAGGATGGGAGATGGGGCTATTGGCTGTGAACATGTTTTTTCTCCATGAAAAGTGAAGAGTGACCCTAAAGACAACCTGGAGATCAGCAGGGCTGCCCCTCCCGCCACAGGCCTGGAGGATGGGGGCGAGGATCTCTCCTCTGCAGTCTCAAAGTAGTGGACATTACCTGGGCAGGGGGTAACACCATGGCAGACATGGGAACTGAGCACTGATGCCCCAGCCGGCCTAGAGGCCAGAGCATCAAGACAAAGAAGGTCATTTGAACCCTTAAATTTGAATGGAATTTGTCTCTTGTTTTTTTTTGGGGGGGGGAGGCACTCAAACACTGCAAATAGGTGGGTGTAAACCATCTTTGAAACCATAAAGAAAGCAATGAAGTTGGAAAACCATTTTTGCTTCCTTTGCTTACAATGGTATTATTCCTGAGCACAGGATTGCATTTATATTTGCATTTTGGAACATGTTGATCTGTTCATCTCATGATTACATGGACATGACTTCTATTAAAAATAAATCTTATTGGGGATCAGGATGGCAGCAGAGTAGGGGACCTCATTTCATCATGTCCCTCAAACTTTTCTGGATATCTATCAAACCATTCTGAACATACACAAATTCAACCTAAGATGTAAGATTTATCTAGATCTCTCTAAGCAGAAAAATGACTAATTTTTGCATGGTAGGAGGTAGGGAACCTTGAATCTTCAGGGGAAATAATCAGAAGATAAATGGAAGGGGAGGGATCCTCCATAAGCCAGCCACCAGAAAGTGATATAGCACTGGAGCAAAAAATCAGAACCCTTAGAAATGTGCTCTAGTAAGAGGCACTCCCTTCTGAAAAGGGCACAGGAGGTAAATAGGGCAGAATGCTTGGTGGATCATTGTGGTCTCAGGAGTCCAGAAGACTCCAAAAAATGGGAGAGCCTAAACCAATAGTGGAGTGGCAGTGGAGTGGGGAGACTGGTTATGGTTACTGGGCCAAGAAGGGACTCTAAGCTCCAGTCACCATGAACTGCAAGCTGGGCTGGTACGGAGAGAGCCCACTGCCTGACCACCCTGAAAAAGACTAAAGGGTTCAGGCTGTTTAACATCCTAGGAGAAATATAAAATAGGGCAACAGCCCTCTGGGCAGTGTGGCCCATGAAAGCACACAGGGGCAGCAACCAGCCATAACCTGGGAGCTGCAGAAGAGGGTGCACACTGTTGCCTGATTTCAAGCTTTATTACAAAGCTGTGATCATCAAGACATCATGGTACTGCCACAGAAACAGACACATAAGTCAATGGAACAGAATGGAGGGCCCAGATATGGACCTTCATCTCTATGGTCAAATAATCTTCATCAAAGCAGGAAAAAATATCGAATGGAAAAAAGACAGTCTCGGGCGCCTGGGTGGCTCAGTGGGTTAAAGCCACTGCCTTCGGCTCAGGTCATGATCCCAGGGTCCTGGGATCGAGGCCCACATCGGGCTCTCTGCTCAGCAGGGAGCCTGCTTCCTCCTCTCTCCTCTCTCTCTGCCTGCCTCTCTGCCTACTTGTAATCTCTCTCTCTGTGTCAAATGAATAAATAAAATCTTTTTAAAAAAAGACAGTCTCTTCAATAAAAGGTGCTGGGAAAATTGGACAGCTATATACAGAACAATGAAACTCTACCATTCTCTTACATCATACACAAAGATAAACTCAAAATGGATGAAAGACCTCAATGTGAAATAGGAATCTATCAAAATCTTAGAGAAGGACACAGGCAGTAACCTCTTTGACATTGGCCACAGCAACTTCTTTCAAGACACATCTCCAAAGGCAAAGGAAACAAAAGCAAAAATGAACTTTTGGGACTTCATCAAGATAAAAAGTTCTGCACAGCAAAAGAAACAGTCAAAAAAACAAAGAGGCAACCCACAGAATGGGAGAAGATATTCGCAAAAGACACTACAGAGAAAGGGCTGATATCCAAAATCTATAAAGAACTCCTCAAACTCAACACCCAAAAACAGATAATCAAGTCAAAGAATGGGCATTAGTCATGAACAGACACTTCTCCAAAGAAGACATACAAATGGCAAACAGACACATGAAAAAATGTTCATTGTCATTAGCCATCAGGGAAATTCAAGTCAAAACCACATTGAGATACCACCTTACACCAGTTAGAATGGTGAAGATTAACAAGGCAAGAAACAACAAATGCTGGAGAGGATGTGGAGAAAAGGGAACTCTCTTACACTGTTGGTGGGAAAGCAAGTTGGTACAGCCACTTTGGAAAGCAGTGTGGAGATTCCTCAAAAAATTAAAAATAGAGCTACCCTATGACACAGTACTTGCAGTACTGGGTATTTACCCCAAAGATACAGGTGGAGTGAAAAGAAGGGGCACATGTGTCCCAATGTTCATAGAAGCAATGTCCACAATAGCCACGTTGTGGAAAGAGCCAAGATGCCCTTCAACAGACGAATGGATAAAGAAGATGTGGTCCATATATACAATGGAATATTACTCAGCTATCAGAAATGTTGAATACCCAACTTTTGTATCAACATGGATGGGTCTGGAGGAGATTGTGCTGAGTGAAATAAGTCAAGCAGAGAAAGTCAATTATCATATGGTTTCACTTACTTGTGGAATATAAGGAATAGCATGGAGGACATCAGGAGAAGGAAGGGAAAAATGAAGGGGGGGATCGGAGGGGGAGACAAACCATGAGAGACTGTGGATCCTGGGAACAAACTGAGGGTTTCAGTAGGGAGGGGTTTGGGGGAATGGGGTAGCTGGGTGATGGGCATTAAGGGGGCACATGATGTGATGAACACTGGGTGTTATATGCAACTGATAACTCTTTGAACACTATATCTGAAGCTAATGATGTGTTTTATGTTGGTTTATTCAATTTAAATAAAAATATTTTTTAAAGTAAAAAAACAAAAAAAGTCAACAATTATTAAAAGTTTGTGTAATCTAGTTTCCAATGGACCTAGGGCCTAGCAGGCAAATTCTATCTTGTATTCAGTCCTGTTTGATGCTTACTGTGTTCCCCAGTGTCTCTGTGATTGTAAAACACATTGACTCTGGATCCAGACTGCCTTGATTTGAAATTCTGCTCTTCTCACCAGCTTTTTACATTGTGCTCTTTACCAAGCCTGTATGTTCCTCAGCTCGATCACTTTGTAAGTTTTTAGTGAAGATTAGGTCAATTAATTCATGCAAACTGTTCAAAAAACATGCATGGCACTGGTGAGTGCTGAATAAATCTGAAGGATTATTAAAATGCTTTTCAAAAGTAATGCAGCATTCCAAACCTGCAAACGCCTCACACCCTTCCTCCATCCTTCATGTGTGCTCAGTGGGCTGGCTGGTAACTGTTTTGTATTCGGCTTGAAATGAGTGTTCTGTGTCACTTTGCAGGTGATCCTGTGACCAACCCAACACTCCCTTCTTCATCCTGCACCCTGCATGGGCACAGCTCCACTCCACATGAGCCAGTGTGGACCATGTGGCCTGTGCTCTGCAGCATGTGACCATCAGGCTAAACAACCCAGGAGGTACTTGTGTAGCCAGGTGTTCACATCAGTCAGCATTCTCACCTGCACTGCACTGATTTCTAAGTTACTGGACTTGGCAACAAGGAAATCTGCATTTGGCCCAAAGCCAGGTACATATTAACAGAAGCACCAATAATTAAGTCTCCTTCCAACCACATACATGTCTCCAAACATCTTGAAAACTTGGTGGATACTACTTACCCATTTCATGATCTTCTCATACCCTTAGTTCCTATCTAAGACTATGCCAGTAGCCTTTGGATACAGCATCCCCATCCCTTCTGATAACTCCTGCAACCCAGCATTAGTTGGACAAGTGGTCCCACATTACATTTGGGGCACAGACTTGTGCATGCATGTGGAGACCTTCTCCCTCTGCCCCTTCACATACCACTGCCCTAATTTACATGCTCTCAGTTGCTCCTAACAAAATTGGCAAAGGCACGGCCTGGGCTGTGATGGGCATCATAGCCCATCTGGTCCGAAGGTCAGGGTTAATGTGACTCTTGAGGTGACCTCAGCTGTGTGGCAGAGCCTCTGTTTTGCAGCAGACTCCACCCACTCAAGGAGTTCCCTGCTCACCTTCCAGCCTGGGGAGCATTTCCAGTGATGGGCTCTCAGATGGAGATTTTTCTAAAATGTCCAAGCTGGTTTTTTCATATCTCATTTTTTTTTCCATGACAAGTTTGATTATTCTGTAAGAATTATTTTCCATCCATGACCCTACTACTCTAACTGAAGTGGCTCCAAGTGATTAAGAAATAATCTCACTAGCATAAAGTTTATGTTCTCCACCTTTTTATCCTAATTTATCTCTTCCACAGCATGCCCTTATTCATCCTAGGTTTGGTTAATATTTAAATACCCAGGAGTTTCTGACAGTCTTTTTCTTTTATTAAGCTTATGAACTTGCACCAAATCTACTTCTCAAAGTCTAACTTAAAGCTTCTCTGAACTTCTCTGTCCATCTTTCATGTGCTATGCAATGAATGTGTGAGAATAAAGGCTCTTCCAAGGAATTCAAGTACTCTGTGAAAGCTGGGGGAGAGAGGATAATAAGTAATGACAAGAAGTGCCCCAGGGAGTATAAAAAGGAAAAATCATAAAAGGACTCCTCTGTCCTGCTAGGGAAGTTGGACTTGCCCATGAACTCCAGCAGCACATCCTGTATCATGTATTAGATCACAGACTACAGAGTCAGACCAACTGTTACAGGATTTGTGCCCCTTTAGTACCTGGGTTCTTGGCCATGGCCCCTTGAAGAATGAAGAGTTAGACCAAAGAGTGGTGGGCAGCAAAGCAAAGCAAAGTTTATGGAGCAAGAGTACAAAGCCCCTGGTAAGGGAAGGGTGCCTAAGTGGGTGGCCCAGAGTTTCTAAGTATAGGAGTTTTTATGAGCTCTTTGGCAGAACTATCTTAAGCAAGTGGGGTGTGCTGAGTCATGCCAATCAAGGCTTTGGTCATGTATCCATCTACCTATTAGGTTAATATCCATGTGCTGATGGTCTTTTTTTTTTACTGACATCTGGGGACTCAGGTCTTAACTGTCCCTTGCCCATGATAGTGACAAATGCTTTGTGGTTATTAGTCTTATTTTAGAACATTCTGCAGAAGTCATTCATGCAAAGGCTGCAGAGCAGAATGTCACTGTTCAATCCTAACTGTCCTGACTGCACATTTCCTTGTTGGGGACCACAACCCTGACTCCCTAACTGTCCAAATAACTCCTAACACAACCTGGGTTCCAGGTCCTCTAGAAGATACACTTTCCACATGTTTCAAGAGTGGAACAGTAATGCCAGCTTCACAGAGTGGTGAGCAACAAGCAGAATGATGCATGTAATGTTCTCAGGGGGGAGCCTGGTACTCAGCAAATCTCCACGTGTGTTTGTGTCCTGATGTGGTAACAGTGAGGTGAGTACTTGGGGGTGATGAAGACAGAAGGGCCACAGCTTCATGCCCTCAACCATCCTGCTCTACCACACACTGGGTCTTCCCCCGCTCCTGGGGTTCATTTTGAGGATGCCACCATCATCTTTCTGGCCATTTTCAAGGGGTAAAGATGTCCACACTTGGTAATAAAATATTCCCATATCAGCTACTCAAGTGTGCACTGTCAGATAACAATTCATTTACAGTTAAAGGAGAAGGTAGACAGCAAAGTTTACACCATAGCTAAACACTGCTTCATGCAGTCTCTCACATTTTTGTATTTGGGGGAAATTTTATTATTATCCCATTCATTCTCTTCACTGAACAGTCATCAACATCTACCACATTCTTGAACTGGGTGTTAACTCCTGGGCCAGAACATTTGATGGCCCATGCGAGATCTTCCAGAGTTATCCTTTCCCTCTGCCAGTGCTTCGAGGTTGTCAGGCAGGACTGGGGCCACCAGTCAGGCTGTGATCCTGTGAGAGATGGATGGCAGAACCCTTCATTGAACTTAACAGACATAAGTGAGAAATAAACATTTGTTGTTGTGAGCAACAGAGATGTTTTATAAGTAATCTCTACACCCAATGTAGAGTTTGAACTCATGACTCCAAGATCAATATTCACATGCTCCAAGGACTCAGCCAGCCTGGTGCCCCAAGCTGTGGAGATTTTTGCCAGTTTTGTGCTGATAGCATAACCTAGTGCCCCAGATGGAGTCACCAAACCAGTGTCAATCCAGTGCCTCTGGGCTTGAGAGCCACCTTATTCAGAAAGCAGAAGCCCTCGCTGACCACTGTTTCTCCTTGATGTTTGAAATCTCAACTGACACAGAGAGGAAAGCCATTTGACACTATTTCCTGTTATTATGAGGATATGGTTTAAATATTGCAGGGTAGAGGGTATATGGAAAGAGGGATGGGCCTGTAGCAGGAGGGGATAACACAGAAACAGTGGCACATATAAGAGCTACCTTGAGAATATCTGAATCCTTGAGAATGAGTGTCCTGACACAAGCCTGAAAAACCTCATGCACTGTATGGTGATTGAGACAAGCAAAGAAAAGAGAGGGAAGGCGTCAAGGATAGTTAAGATGGCAGAATCCAGTGCATTTACTGACAGGAAGCAAGAAATCTACAATGAACCTCATCTCTCCTATGAGAAGCTGCTGGACGGTCATTTCCTTCACAGAAAGAAAACTCAGCCCTGAGACTAGCAAAGCTTTCACTGTGCCTTCCTTCCTTGTGTTCTCTGGCCTCAGCACAAGGGCAGTCAGTCCCTCTTTCCAGGTGAGCCTCCAGCTGGGTTCTGCTTTCCACCTTTTCCCACCACCACAAGGACCTACATTCTTGTGTTATTATTACCTTCTCTCTTTTGTCTTTCAACTTTTGCTGTTTATGGCTCTTTTCTCTGCTAATACAAAAATACTCAGGTCTCTTCAATGTTTGAACACATGTGTACCTTTATTCTTTACTTCCCTGTGTTTCCCTTTCAATCACAAACTTCCCAAAAGACTACCTTTCTTTTTTTTTTGCAGTTTTTTTTCAAATTTTTATATTTTTTTATTTTTTTTTTAATTTTATTTTTATTCTTTGCCCAAGGGGTACAGATCTGTGAATCATCCAGCTTACATCTTTCACAGCATTTACCAAAGCACAAACCCTCCCCAATGACATGGATGGAACTGGAGGGTATTATGCTGAGCGAAATAAGTCAATCAGAGAAAGATAATTATCATATGATTTCTCTGATATGAGGAACTTGAGAGTCAGGGTGGGGGGTCGTGGGTGGTAGGGAGGGAAGACTACCTTTCTTTCTTTGTATCTACTTCTTCAGGAGACAGTCATCACCAGAACTGTGTCCCTCCTTCATTAAACTGTAGCTGCCTAGTATCAAAAGATTTCCTGCTCTTGCTTCTGATACATTGTTTTCCTCTTTAGGTAGGTAGAATCACATTTGCACAGAATCGCAGGTCCTATCTCACAATCCATATTGCACACTGGTGTTAATCACCACAAGGACACTCTCTTCCTTTTGTTCTTTTTTTTAAAAGATTGTACTTATCTGACAGAGAGAGAGCCACATCAAGAGAGGGAACACAAGCAGGGGGAGTGGGAGAGAGAGAATCAGGCTTCCTGTGGAGCAGGGACCCTGATGTGGGGCTCGATCCCAGGGCTCTGGGAGCATGACCTGAGTGAAAGGCCGATGCTTAACTACTGAGTCACCCAGGTGACCCTCTTTTGTTCTTTTTTAAACTTCTCATTTCTATCTTTATCATTACATTCTACCTACAGCTTTCCACTCAGATGGATTTACATATATCCTTGTATATGAGTTTTTCTTTGAGAGAAAAAACACAAAGTTGCTATTTATTTATTTGTTTGTTTGTTTTTTGCCCAAACCATAATGACCAAACATAACACATAGATTGGAGAGTTTGGCTCCATTTGGTAAATTCAGCAAGTTTGCTTTTGTGGCTACACTAATTAAGGAATTTAATTTTGATCAATTAGTGTACTTCTTTTTTCCTTTTTAAATCCTTGCCAGCATTTGGTGTTGTCAGTGGTCCAGATTTTGCCCATTCTTTGGTCACTGTTGTTTTAGTTTGCATGTCCATGATGGCATGTGATGTTGAGCATGTTTTCACGTGCTAAGATTCCATGTGTCTCTTTTCTATGGTCAGGTATCTGCCAGGTCATTGGGTCATGTTTTAATCAGATTATTTGTTTTCTTGTATTGCCAAGTTTTAAGAGTTCTTTGCAGTTTTTGTACATCAGTCCCTTATCAGATGCGTCTTTTGCAAATATTTTTCCCCGTCTGTGGTTTGTCTCAGCAGTACCTTTTAGAGAAAGAGCTTTTAACCTGAGTAAAGTTCATTTCATCAGTTATTTCTTTCATGGTTTGTACCTTTGGTTCTGTATCTAAAAACGCATCACCCTACCCAAGGTTGTCCAGATTTTCTCTTATGTTACCTTCTGGGAGTTACATAGTTTCACTTTTTACATTTAGGTCTTTGATCTGTTTTGAGTTAATGTTTGGGAAAGGCATAAGGTCTGAGTCAAGATTCATCATTTTGCATATATGATATCTAATTGTTCCAACATCATTTGTTTTAAAGGAAAGGAAAAGATTGAGTAATTAAGGTAACATTCTGGTGATGAGATCGTGAAGTTATAATTTTTTTCCCTTCATGACTACATCTTAAGTCATCCAGAAACAGTGTTGGCGGATGATGTGAGATAGTGGGTCAGATTTTACCTTTTCCTCATGAGCAAACAATTACTGCAGGACAATCAATAGAAGGTATGTATTTCCCATAGACCTGAAATGCCAAGGTGATCTTAAATGAGGGACCCATACGTGTGTTGGTCTTGTTTTAGACTCTCTATTCTACACCTGTTTATGCATCTCTACTTGTGCAAATATTGACTAAGGTAAGGTATAGGATGGAGAGATGGGGGCCCCTGGCTGGGCTCTGAAACTGTCCCTGGCAGGCAGAAGTGCTAAGACAGCATGAACAAAAGATGGGGTAACAGACCACCTGGCCTTGGATGGTCAGGAGCACTTTTCCTTGGCGGCTACAGTGTATCACAGAAAATGAGCAGTCCTCAAAGAATTAAGTCACAAAGGGTGTTATCAATAGTCTGTGCTCAAACCAGAGATGGCACCAGAAACTCAAGGCCGCAAGCTTCCCACTCAGTTCTCAATGAAAAACCGGCCACCAAACACCTTCAGTGGCCACCTATTCAGGATCCCTCTCACTCTAGAGAGCTTCCTCTTTCCTTTCTGCTCTCATCTTCACTTAAACTTTCACTTCTCATCACCCTTCTGTGTCCAGAAATTCATTCTTCAACTCCGTGAGACAAGAACCTGAAAATCCTGTAACAACACCACACTTTCTAATAAAATAAAGCTTTGTTATTGTATCTTGATAGGCAACAGAGCACGTCTTCATATGCTCTACTTTGTCTTCAAGAGTAACTTGGTATTATTGGTGCCTTACATTTCTATATACATTTTAGAATAATCTCATTAATTTCCACACACAAAAAACTTAATGGAAGTTTGATGTTTGCATTAAATATAGGGCTCAAAGCTGGAATTAACATTACTAAAATTTCACATCTTTGATCCATGAATAATTATTATAAGTGCTCACATCTCTCATTTTACATTTTTCTCAATAATGTTCTACAAGTTTTGTACAGATGTCCTACCCAACTTTCTTAACATTTAGTCCTATTTTATTTATTGATGATATTATAAATTGTATCTTTATAACATTATATTTTCTGACTGTTGCTGGTAAAATTGAATCTGTCACACTTACCTTTCTAAACATAAATATAAATATAAATGTTCATTTATATTTTGATCCCCTTGGATTTTCTATGTACATAATCATATTATCTGTAATAATGACAATTTTATTTCTGCATCAATCTAGCACCTTTTTCCTTATCTTAACTTACAGCATTGCTATAATTTCTAGAATAATGTTCATGTATGAAAGTGGTGATAGAATGTCTTTGTCTTTTCCACCATTTTAAATTCAATTTTTCAACTTTTCAATATAATCGGTAATACTTGCTGAAGATGTTTTTTGGTTCTGTTTAATTAATAGATTAGAGACCTTCATTCTATTTCTAGTTTTCTAAATAATTTTATTAATTTTTTTGTTTTATCAAACCCTTTATTTTGGATCTAATATTATGGTGAATTATAGTAATGATATAATAATTGTAAGTGCATTTATTAGAAAAAGAAAAAATATGTGTAAACTAGTTTGTTCCTTAGGGGTCTTTTTATATTCTCATTATAGTATCATTTCTTTTGCTCTTTTGAGAGATCACTCTGTCCATCTGCTTTCATTGTTTTAAATGCCTAGATCTCCCTCCTGACCCTCACTTTGACTGCCTTTCTTTCCCACTAAGTATATTTTTTACATGATATATTACATGAACTTAAAGTATTAATAATTGAAGGAGGGTCAAGATGGCAGAGAAGTAGGAGTCCCTATTGTAACAGGTCCCCTGAAGTGAGCTAAATATCTACCAGAACACTCTGAGCACCCATGAAATCAGCCTGAGAAGTGAGATTATACACTTCTGGGTCTCTACAGAGGCAGAAGATCATCAACAAAGAGGTAAAGCAGAATGGGAGCACACAAACTGATATCAGAGGATAAACAGAAGAGGGAGGGAGCCACCAGAAGCAACCCGCTGGAAAATAATACTCCAATACAAAAGTGTTCTGTGCTTGGGGGCCAGCATTAACTTGGAGTCTGCTTAAAGGTACTCAAAAAGAGCAAAAGGGGCAACTGGTGGCATTAGGCAGCCATGGGCACGGTCCTAAGCCCATGGTCCCTGGATGGTCACAGTCGGCAACCACCCATGCCTGAGAGAGATTGGCGGGGGCCCCAGTCGGTTGTCCCTGGGCCCCCAGCTTTCCGCAGCTTGCACCATCACCTGGGCTGGGCGCACCCCTGTCCACACCTGAGAAAACCTGGTGAGGACGCTGGCTGGTGGTCTCTGAACCCACAGCCCTCCTCGACCTGCACTGCTGCTGGATCGTGGTCATGGACCACAGATAGCAGTACCAACAGCTGCCAGGATGATGCTCCCCCAGACCAAGGCCCCTTGTGGTCTTAGTGGCACAGGGGTGCAGAGACGAGTGGGGGCATTGGGTGACCACTGAGATGGTGGCTGGGAATGTGCACTGCCTGCAGGAGGTTGCAGTGTTCAGCAGAGATTGTAGAGGGGGAGTCTGTGTGTTCTGGACCATCCAGGGGGGAGCACACTGGGGCTTCTCTCTGAGGCAAAGGACTGGCTGCGGACAGTTTGCTATTTCCACTAGCCCTCTGAAAAGCCTCAAAAAGCTGCCCAAGAACAAAAACCTCCAGAGAACAAAAACCTGAAAAACCAGTTTCCACGGAGCCCAGCCCCTTGATAGGGGGCAGGACAACTGAACACAAGCAAGATTGACTGAAAAACAACATGGCAAGCCCTTATCCCAGAAGACAAGCCAAAAGAACAAGAGGGCAATAACCACACGGTCCCCATAAAATTCTAAAACCCCAACATCAGGGGAAAACAATATATTAAGTTCCCAGTAATCCCCAAAACCTATATATTTCATAGGCACAACTTTTTTAATTAATTCTCATGATTCCTCTTCTTTTATTTTTTTAACCTCCTTACCATTACAACTAGATATTTAATACAACATATTTCATAATAGCTTTTTAACTTGAACTTTTTCATACATATACCTAGGTTTCTTTTTCTTCTTCTTGTTTTCTCCTTAATATATATATATATAAATACAAGCTTCAAGGTAATCCTTTTTCCCTATTCAATACTACCCTTATATATAAGCCAGTTTTAATTTCCCTGTATCTCTGGAAAGTTGAGTCCTTTAACAAAGATAACAAGATACACCCAGAAAGTACTGAAATAAACTTCCTTGCCCACATCAAGTGTTTATAACCAACTTCCCATCTTATTTTTCTGTCAGTGTTTCCAAAAATTTGTTTTGTTTTTGTACAATGTAAATCTTATTCTTAGAGTTCATTTTGGCTGGGTTTTTCTTTTCCTTTTTTTTTTCTTTCCTGTCTTTTACATCTGTCAGTCTTTTTGTTTGTTCGTTTTTGGTTTAAGTACCTTATAAATCTTACTTTGGGGACTCATTCTGGCTGGGTTTTTTCTTTTTCTTTTTTTTTCCTCTCTTTTTCTCTTTCTTTTTTTTTTCTTTTCTCTTTCTTTTTGGTGGTGACTACCGATTGTTCTGAAACTTTCCAAGGGGCACCTTGACTGGAATGAGGTTGATATATTCAGCTATACATCCCCTCAACCACCTCTCACCAAAATGAGTAGGAGGAGGAACACCCAGCAGAGGAAAAATTCAAACTCTGCCACAGAACTATTGGATATGGACACAAACAATATGTTGGAAATGGAACTCAGGATAAAAATTGCCCAGGAAAAGGCTAGGTTGGAGAAGACCATTAGTGGCAACATAGAATCTCTAAGGGCAGAAGTGAGATCTGACCTGGCAAAAGTCAAAAATACTATCAAGGAGGTCCAATCTAATCTAAATACTTTAACAGCTAGGATAACTGGGGCAGAAGATCAAAGTAGCGATCTAGAAGAGAAGCCGATAGAGAAGCAGGTTGAGGAGGATGCCTGGAACAAAGAACTTAGAGCCCATGAAAAGAGAATTATGGAAATACATGATGCCATGAAATGTTCCAACATCAGAATTATTGGGATCCCTGAAGCGGTATAAAGATAGAGAGAAGACAGGAAGAGGTGGTTGATCAAATACTGGATGAAAATTTCCCTAATCTGGGGGATGGAACAAGTGTTCATGTCCTAGAGGCAGAGGGAACACCCCCCAAGATCAACAAGTCTAGAAAGACCCCAGACACTTAATTGTGAAATTCATGAATCACAAATTTAGACATGAGGTCTTAAGGGAAGGTAGGGGAAAGAGATTCCTTACATACAGAGGAAGGATCATCAGAATAACAATGGACCTGTCCACAGAAACCTGGCAAGCCAGAAAGGACTGGAAAGACATGTTCAGGGCACTAAATGAGAAGAGCATTCAGCCAAGAATACTTTATCCAGCAAGGCTGACATTCAGAGTGGTTAGAGAGAGAAAGAGCTTCCAAGACTGGTGAGGTCTAAAAGATTATGTAACCAAAAAGCCAGCACTACAAGAAATATTAAGGGGGATCTATAAAAGAAGATAGAACCCAGGAGTGACATAGAACAGAAAGTTACAGACACAATATATAGAAACAAGGACTTCATAGGCAACATGATATCAATAAAAACTTACTTTCAATAATCATTCTCAATGTGAACAGCCAAAATGCTCCCATAAAAAAGCACAGGGTTGCAGACTGGATAAAAAGACAGGACCCATCCATATGCTGTCTACAAGAGACACATTTTGAACCTAAACATATATCCAGACTGAAAGTGAAGGGATAGAGAACCACCTTCATGCCAATCTGCCTCAAAAGAAAGCTGGGATGATGATTCCCATATCAGATAAATTAGATTTTAAGCTAAAGACTGTAGTCAGAGATACAGAAGGACACTACATCATTCTTAAAGGGTCTATCCAACAAGAAGAGCAAGCAATTGTAAATATTTATGCTCCCAATATGGGAGCAGACAACTACATAAGCCAATTGTTAAACAAAATAAAGAGTCATATTGATATGAATACATTAATTGTTGGAGATCTTAATACACCACTCTCAGCAATAGACAGATCATCTAAGCAAGAAATCAACAAAGGAACAAGACTCTGAATGACACATCGGATCAGATGGACCTCATAGATACATACAGGACATTCCACCCTAAAACAACAGAATACTCATTCCTCTAGAGCGTAAATGGAACTTTCTCCAGAATAGGCCACATACTCAGTCACATATGAGGACTCAGCTGATACCAAAATATTGTGATTATTCCCTACATACCCTTGGACCACAGTATTTTGAAACTGAAACTCAATCACAAGAAAAAAGTTTGGAGGAAATTCAAATACTTGGAAGCTAAAGACCATCCTGCTCAAGAATGTTGAAATGTGGGCGCCTGGGTGGCTCAGTGGGTTAAAGCCACTGCCTTCGGCTCAGGTCATGATTCCAGGGTCCTGGGATCGAGGCCCACATCGGGCTCTCTGCTCAGCAGGGAGCCTGCTTCCTCCTCTCTCCTCTCTCTCTGCCTGCCTCTCTGCCTACTTGTAATCTCTCTCTCTGTGTCAAATGAATAAATTAAAAAAAAAGAATGTTGAAATGTGGATCACTGAAAAAATAAAGTTAAAAAACAAACAAATGAACAAACAAAAAATGTTTGGATCATCCAAGAAATCAAAGAACTTAAACAATTCATGGAAACCAATGAGAATGAAGACACATCAGTACAAAACCTATAGGATATGGCAAAGACAGTCATAAAGGGGAAAAACATAGCTAACTAAGCCTCACCAAAAAAAACTGAAAGATCCCAAATACACTAACTCTCTTCACACCTTAAAGTAGTGGAAAATAAACAACAAATTAAGCCAACCCCATATACAAGAAGGGATATAATTAACATTAGAGCAGAGATCACTGAGTTAGAAACTAGAGTTACAGTAGAACACATCAATGAAACTGGAAGCTGCTTCCTTGAAAAACTTAATAAGATCAATAAACGATTGGTCAAACAAATCCAAAAGAAAAGAGCAGAACCCAAATTAATAAAATTATGAATGAAAGGGGAGAGATCAAGACTAACACCAAGGAAATAAGAACAATCATCAGAAACTATTATCAACAGCTATATGCCAATAAGTTAAGCAACATAGAAAAAATGGATACATTCCTGGATACCTATAAACTTCCAAGACTGAAACTGGAAGAAACTGACACCTGAATAGACAAATATTTAGTAATGGGATTGAAGTAGGGATTAAAAAAGTCCCCCCCCCAAAAAAAAACACAAAAGAATCCAGGACCTGACAGATTCCCTGGGGAATTCTACCAAACATTCAAAGAAGAAATAGTAGCTATTCTCCTGAAACTCTTTCAAGAAATAGAAAAAGAAGGAAAACTTCCAGACTCTTTCTATGAATCTAGGATTACCTTGGTCCCCAAACCAGGGAAAGACCCCATCAAAAAGGAGAATTTCAGACCAATGTCCCTGATGAATATGGATGCCAAGATTCTCAACAAGATCCTAGCTAATAGGGTCCAACAGTACATTAAAAAGATTATCCACAGTGACCAGGTGAGATTTATCCCTGGGATTCAACAGTGGTTCAACATTCACAATTCAATCAATGTGATAGAACAAATCAATAAGAGAAGAGAGAAGAATCACATGGTCCTCTCAATTGATGCATAAAAAGCATTTGACAAAATACAGCATCCGTTCCTGATTATAACTCCTCAGAGTATTGGGAAAGAGGGAACACTCAACTTCATAAAATCTATCTATGAAAAACCCACAGCGAATATCATTCTCAATGGGGAAAAACTGACAGCTTTCCGAATGAAATCAGGAACAGGACAAGGATGCTGACTTTCACCAGTGTTGTTCAACATAGTACTAGAAGTTCTAGCAACAGCAATCAGACAACAAAAAGAAATAAAAGGTATTCAAATTGGCAAAGAAGTCCACTTCTCTCTTTTCGCAGATGACATGATACTTTATACGGACTCCAATCCAAAAGACTCCACCCCAAACTACTAGAAATCATACAGCAATTCAGTAATGTGGCAGGATACAAAATCAATCCACAGAAATCAGTTACTTTCTTATACATTAGCAATAAAAATATAGAAAGGGAAATTAGAGGATCAATTCCATTTACTATAGTACCAAGAACCATAAGATATCTTGTAACAAACCTCACCAAAGAGGTAAAGGAACTGTACTCAAGGGACTACAGAACATGCAAAGAAATTGAAGAAGACACAAAAGATGGAAAAGAATTCCATGCTCATGGATCGGAAAAATAAACATTATTAAAATGTCTATATTACCCAGAGCAATCTATATTTTCAATTCCAGCCCCATCAAAATTCCACTGGCATTTTCAAAGTGCTGGAACAAACAATCCTAAAATTTGTATGGAACCAGAAAAGACCCCGAATCACTAAGGACATGTTGAAAAAGGAAAACAAAGCTGGGAGCATCATTTGACCTGATTTCAAGCTTTACTACAAAACTGTGATCACTAAGACAGCATGTTACTGGCACAAAAACAGACACAGAGACCAATGGAACAGAATGGAGAGTCCAGATATGGACACTCAACTCTATGGTCAAATAATATTCAACAAAGCAGGAAAAAATATCCACTGGAAAAAAAGACAGTCTCCTCACTAAATGGTGCTGGGAAAATTGGACAGCTAAATACAGAAGAATGAAACTCGACAATTCTCTCACACCATACACAAACTCGAAATGGATGAAACACCACAACGTGGGGCAGGAATCTATCAAAATCCTAGAAGAAAACATAGGCAGTAACCTCTTTGACATTGACCACAGCAAGTTCTCTCAAGACACGTCTCCAAAGGCAAAGAAATCAAAAGTGAAAATTAACTTTTGGGACTTCATCAAGATAAAAAGCTTCTGCACAGCAAAGGAAACAGTCAACAAGACAAAAAAGGCATCCCACAGAATGGGAGAAGATATTCGAATGACACTAGAGACAGAAGGCTGTTATCCAAGATCTATAAAGAACCTCTCAAACTCAACACCCAAAAAACAGATAATCAAGTCAAAAAATGGGCAGCAGACATGAACAGACACTTCTCCAAAGAAGACATACAAATGGCCAACAGACACATGAACAAACGTTCATCATCACTAGCCATCAGGGAAACTCCAATCAAAACCACGTTGAGATACCACCTTACACCAGTTAGAATAGCCAAAATCAACAGGACAGGAAACAACAAGTGTTGGAGAGGATGTGGAGAAAGGGGAACCCTCTTTCACTGTTGGTGGGAATGCAAGTTGATGCAGACACTTATGAAAACATTGTGGAGATTCCTCAAAAAAATTTTTAAAAAGCTACCCTATGACCCTGCAAGTGCACTACTGGGTATTTACCCTAAAGACATAGATGGAGTGAAACGCAGGACCATATGTACCCCCATGTTCATAGCAGCAATGTCCACAATCGCCAGTCTGTGGAAAGAGCCAAGATGCCCTTCAACAGACCAATGGATAAAGAAGATGAGGTGAGGGCGCCTGGGTGGCTCAGTGGGTTAAAGCCGCTGCCTTCGGCTCAGGTCATGATCCCAGGGTCCTGGGATCGAGGCCCACATCGGGCTCTCTGCTCGGCGGGGAGCCTGCTTCCTCCTCTCTCCTCTCTCTCTGCCTCTCTGCCTACTTGTAATTCTCTCTCTCTGTCAAACGAATAAATAAAATCTTTAAAAAAAAAAAAAAGAAGAAGATGAGGTGAGTATATACAATGGAATATCACTCAGCCATCCGAAAGGATGAATACCCAACTTTTGTATCAACGCAGATGCGACTGGAGGCGATTATGCTGAGTGAAATAAGTCAAGCAGAGAAAGTCAATTATCATATGGTTTCACTTACTTGTGGAATATAAGGAATAAAATGGAGGACTTTAGGAGAAGGAAAGATAAAGTGAATTGGGGTAAATCGCAATGGGGGGATGAACCGGGAGAGACTGTGGCCTCTGAGAAACAAGCTGAGGGTTATGGAGGGGAGACGGGAGGGGGATGGGTGAGCCTGGTGGTGCTGCGTATTAAGGAGGGTACGTATTGCATGCAGCACTGGGTGTGGTGCATAAACAATGAATATTGGAACTGAAAATACAAAAAAAATAAAGTATTAATCATTGAGAATGACATAATATATTTTACTTCCATGATTAATTTTCACAAGTAATAAAACACTTGTAGGATATGCAGTTACTCTGAGGGTAGAAGTTTGAAGCCTGAGTGATTTTTACTGATGACATGCAGAAAGCATCTATTTGTCTTACAGAAGATGCACAGTTATGCTCTTTGGAAATATGGTTTTTTTTCAGTGATCCAGGATTGCTTATGCACCACACCCAGTGCTCCATACAATACGTGCCCTTCTTAATACCCACCACCAGGCTCACCCATTCCCCCAGCCCCTCCCCTCCATAACCCTCAGTTTGTTCCTCAGAGTCCAAGGTCTCTGATGGTTCATCTCCCCTCTGATTTACCCCAATTCACTTTTCCTTCTCCTAGAGTCTGCCATTTTATTCTTTATGTTCCACAAGTAACTGAAACCATATGATAACTGACTTTCTCTGCTTGACTTATTTCACTCAGCATAATCCCCTCCAGACCTGTCCATGTTGATACGAAAGTTGGGTATTCATCCTTTCTGATGAGTAATATTCCATTGTGTATACTCACCACATCTTCCTTTATCCATTGGTCTGTTGAAGGGCATCTCGGCTCTTTCCACAGTTTGGTGATTGTGGACATTGCTGCTATGAACATAGGGGTACATATGGCCTTGCATTTCAATCCATTTGTATCTTTGCAGTAAATACCCAGTAGTGCAATTTCAGGGTCATAGGGTAGCTTTTTTTTTTTAATTTTTTGAGGAATCTCCACAGTGTTTTCCAAAGTGTCAGCACCAACTTGCATTCCCACCACAGTGAAGGAGGGTTCCCCTTTCTCCACATCCTCTCCAACACTTGTTGTTTCCTGTCCTGTTGATTTTGGCCATTCTAACTGGTGTTAGGTGGTATCTCAATGTGGTTTTGATTTGAGTTTCCCTGATGGTTATTGATGATGAGAGTTTTTTCATGTGTCAGTTGGCCATTTGTATGTCTTCTTTGGAGAAGTGTCTTTTCATTGTATCGGTAAATGTATTTTAAATGTTTTCATTTATGACTATTTGGACTTTCCAAAAGCCCCATAATAAGTCTTTGTCTCTTTAATCTTCTAGAAGGTAAAACTTCTATGTGGGTTGGCTGTATTTTGAGGCAGCACCTTTCATGCCACCGGCTAACCTGCTTTTCCTGATCCTCACTCCCCCTCGTTCAGATTCAAGGACCTCCTTATCCACATGCAGGCCCAGAAGCTGACTCCCTTCCTCAACACTACACACCAAAAAAGGCAAAGATGTTTGATTTTTTTTATTGAACATGGTTAAAATATTTTATTTATTTGTTTGTTTGTATGTTTATTATTTAATGTAAGTGCAGTGGACATACAATGTTACATTGGTTTCAGGTGTGAAACAAGTGATCCAGCAAGCGTATACTTTATAGTCTGCTCCCCACATGTGTAGCTCCCATCTGTCCGGAGACATCACCATTGCAGTGTCAGTGTGTGTTTTAAACGCAAACACAATATGATTTCACTCATATGTGGAATTTAAGAAACAAAACAAAGAAGCAAAGGTAAAAAAAGAGAGAGAAAAAAAACCCAGAAGCAGAGTCTGAACTCTAGAGAATACACTGAGCGTCACCAGAGGGGTGGTGTGTAGGGCATGGGGGAAAGAGGTGCTGGAGTCGAAGGAGGGCCCCTGTCGTGATGAGCACCAGGTGGTGCATGGAAGTGATGGATCACTATGCTGGACACAAGAAAGCAATATTACACTGTATGTTAACTGAAATTTAAATAAAACTTGGAAGAGAAAAAGAATAAATGCATCACATGAATTTACATCCTTAATAAGCTGGTGGGCTAAATGAGTTAAGGGATTGGTAAAAGAAATATTTTTGAAATTATGTGTGCATAATGATTAAACATTTTAGATATGAATGTTAATATTATTATTTTCAACTGTCAAATGTTCACCATTTTATAGGAAATAGAACCTCTATAATCTCCAGAAGCTGGCTGTCACTTATATAACAAAAATCTTTTTTGCCTCAATGCACTTTTCCTTTCTTTCTCCTAAAGTCCTCCATTTTGTTCCTTATGTTCCACAAGTAAGTGAAACCATATGATAATTAAATCGGAGGGGGAGATGAACCATGAGAGACTGTGGACTCTGAGAAACAAACTGAGGGTTATGGAGGGGAGGGAAGGGGAGGGGGAAGGGTGAGTCTGGTGGTGGGTATTAAGGACGGCACGGATTGCATGGAGCACTGAGTGTGGTGCATAAACAATGAATCTTGGATCATTGAAAAAATACAGTAAATAAAAATCCTTGAGGAAAAAACACCCACTTGTCTCCAAAGGCAAAGGAAACAAAAGCTAAAATGAACTTTCGGGACTTTGTCAAGATAAAAATCTTCTGTACAACAAAGGAAACAGTCAACAAAACAAAGAGGCAACCCACAGAATGGGAGAAGATATTCATAAATGACAGTGCAGACAAAGGACTGATATCCAGGATCTATAAAGAATTCCTCAAACTCAGCACCCAAAAGACAGATAACCAAGTCAAAAAATGGGCAAAAGAAATTAACATACACTTCTCCAAAGAAGATATACAAATGGCCACTTCAAAATTATGGTTGAAGAATTGAAATGGTATTTACATACGTTAAACATCTATTGTTACTGTAGCTTCCCCATATATGAATGGTTTCCCACAGGCTACAGATTGAGTGCATTTTATCCTTCTGACATTTATTTTCTCCTGGTTTATTTTTTGTGCAATAAATTGTACCTCAGCTTCTAATACCTATGTCTCAGAAAAACTGCTTTCACAGTTAGCCTCCATGTGCCTCTCTGGTCCTTGAAGTCCCTCCCCTGCCACATCTTCTGAAGGTTGTGTCCTGTTTCCTCCAAGGTCACTATGATTCTCTCCAGCCTTCTCACCCTCCTTCCTTCCATTCCACCTTTATGACTTCTCTTCTCCCTGATTGTCTTCTGTGCCTGACCACAATTCCCCAGCTGCTTCCACATTATATCGCTTCCTGTCGATATTCTAACAATTCCTAAAAACGACTATCTCTATCTCTAAGAATAACTTCCCATTTATCACAAGAAAACTTTCATTCACCTTGTGGTGCATGGTGGAGAGATTAGATGAGAGAACTTGGATTTTCTCTCCACAGCTTCCTTTCTGAGCTTGTGTGATTTTTATTGAACTCCTTGGTATTCAAGTTTACTCCTAAGTAGGACAGGAATGCGATTTATTCTGTTGGCTAAAGATGAAAAGGGGATGGGAGTCTGTAATGCAGGTGCAGATGCAGTTGTCTGTGTCACAGAGATGACTTGCCAGCTGCGGCCTGGATAAAGCACCAGACTCCTTTTGTTTGGAGACCTTGATCAACTTAGAATAGTGACAGTTTGGGGCCACTTCTTCTTTCCTTCCCACACTTTTAATTGTCACCCCTCTGTTTTCACCCATAAAGACAGTCCATGACACTCTAGGCCCCCACCTTATACCCCAGTAGAAGCAGAACCCAGGCCTGTCTCTCTCTGTCTGCGACCATGCTGTGTTGTCCTAGACATGCTGTGTGCCCTCTGCAACATGTGGGGAATAAAACTTGCTCTTTGCTCAGAGCTCCCTGAGGGCTGTTTCTGAAGGCATCTTGCAATCATAAAACCTCCAGGCCCCATCCAACCACAATCTAGTTATCGGCAGGCTGATACCAGCACAAAAAAGTAAAGAAGTGATCAATAAATATCAGTGAACACCTTTTCAATCTCCCAGCCCTATCATCATAGTACTCCCCCTACTGAGATCTGATATATGCTTATTATTTCAATTACATCAACACAGATTCTTACTTAGTAATTATTTGCCCACTTAAGCTTATATCTGAATGGAAAAACAATCACCTGAAAATATGAGAAAAATAAGCAAATCATTTTGGCCTTTATAATATGGGAAAAAAGACATAGGATTTCTTTTTTCCACTTAATTATTGAAAGTGTGACACAAGTGCATTTAATGGTGATTGACAGAGCTGAGGCTGTCAATGCTGACAGGCACCTACTCCTTGTGTTCAGAATTGCTCTCCAAAGGAAGAGTCCCCACTACTATTAACCTGGCCAACACTGAATTCGAAGTAGGTAGCCTATAAGATAAAAACGTCCTCTCAAATGTCTCCTGATAAAATACAAGTCAAAATGTAGTCATTGGAGAATGACACAAACAACATACAATAGTCCTATAAAATACATTTCTTTATTTGTGAATGAGAAACCAATGTACGGTCTTAATAGATGCAAAATAAAACAAGAACACAAGTATACTGAGTGCCTGTTTGAGAAATTCACAGGAAAGCTTAGACCTTCTGAACGCTGAGTAACACATTGCAGAAAAACATAAAACTGCACACACATGGACAAAAAGAGTTACTTTTCAGGAAAGAATAACCTAGATGAGCTAGAGACCAGACAGCATCATCCCTGAATGATGAAAATCAGGTCATTGGCACCCAATAATATACATCAGGAACAAACACTATAAAGCAACTTAGGTTTTTATAACTGCATAAATCTTTACTGACTAAAAAGTTAAGATGCATTTGTCAAGCTTAGCACATATAACTCCATTGTTTTCACCTCATAACCAGCACCTAAACAGATTTTTGTTCTATTTTTTTACTTTATTTTTTTCAGTGATCCAAGATTCATAAGATTTTATTTCTTTATTTGACAGAGAGAGACACAGCGAGAGGGGGAACACAAACAGGGGAAGAGGGAGAAGCAGGCTTCCCACTGAGCAGGGAGCCTGATGTGGGGCTCAATCCCAGGACTCTGGGATCGTAACCTGAGCCAAAGGCAGATGCTTTATAACTGAGCCACCCAGGCACCCCAACATATTTTTTAAAAAGAATTCTGATTAAACACAGTAAGTTGAACAAAAATATTAATTCCCATTCCTTTCTAAACACCATAAAAATTACCCTAAATAGAAAGTGATGTGAATCTGTAAGGACGAGTAGACCTGGAGAGGGATGGATAGCCTGAAAGAGAAGGATAAACTTTTGGAAGATAGGAAACAGGGATGGGAGGAAGCCAGTGACTTCAGGGGGACAAGACAAAACCCCACTACTTTCGGAGTCTGGGAGCTGGGGGAACACCTGGTAGCAATGAGCCGCAGCAGCGCAGGCCTGGAGAGGATGGGTGGACGCCAGCCAGATGCTCTAATCAGACCAGTTCCAAGATCTGCCTGAAAGGTGGCCATCCCTCCAGTCTGCACAACCAGAACCAGCAGGATGAGAGAAGAGGGAGCCACACCAAGACAGAGTGAACCCAGCAACCTAACAAAAAGCTGAAGCCACCAGTGCGGGAGCTAAGCATTCACATCTAAAGGCAGATAGAAAAAACATCGCTCAGGTTCTCAACAGAAATACTGGGATCCCAGTCAACAAAACAAAGAGGCAACCCACAGAATGGGAGAAGATATTCACAAATGACACTACACACAAAGGGCTGATATCCAAGATTCATAAAGAAATTCTCAAACTCAACACCCAAAACACGGATAATCATGTCCAAAAATGGGCAGAAGACATGAACAGACACTTCTCAAAAAAAAGACATACAAATGGCCAACAGACACATGAAAAAATATTCGTCATCAGTAGCCATCAGGAAAACTCAATTCAAAACCACATTGAGATACCATCTTACACAGTTAGAGTGGCCAAAATTAATAGGACACAAAACAACAAGTGTTGGAGAGGATGTGGAGAAAGGGGAACCCTTCTTCCCTGTTAGTTGGAATGCAAGTTGGTGCAGCCACTTTGGAAAACAGTGTGCAGATTCCTCAAAAAATTAAAAATAGAGCTACCCTATGACCCTGCAAGTGCACTACTGGGTTTTTACCCCAAAGATACAGATGTGGTGAGGGGAAGGGCCATATGTACCCCAGTGTTCATAGCAGCTATGTCCACAATCACCAAACTGTGGAAAGAGCCAAGATGCCCTTCAACAGACGAATGGATAATGAAGATGTGGTCCATATATACAATGGAATATTACTCATCCATCCGAAAGGATGAATAACCAACTTTTGTATCAACATGAACAGGTGTGGAGGAGATTATGCTCAGTGAAATAAGTCAAGCACAGAAAGTCAATTATCATATGGTTTTACTCACTTGTGGAACATAAGGAATAAAATGGAGGACTCTAGAAGGAGGAAAGGAAAAGTGAATTGGGGTAAATCAGAAGGGGAGATGAACCATGAGAGATTGTGGACTCTGAGAAACAAACTGAGGGTTATGGAGGGGAAGGGGAAGGAGGATGGGTGAGCCTGGTGGTCAGTATTAAGGAGGGCATGTATTGCATGGAGCACTGGGTGTGGTGCATAAACAATGAATCTTGGATCACTGAAAAAATATAAATAAATAAATAAACAAACAAACAAACAAACAAATAAATGAAAATACTGGAATCCCGACAATTGTTGTGTGAGGCAACAGCTTCAGAGTGCCAAGAGAAATGGATTTCCTACTCATAAATCTGTGCTCAGGCAAAATCTCCATCCCGTGAACATATAGGAATATATGAACATTATAAAAGCATGTTCCGGCTGGGGGGCTCTCACTTCCCTTGCCGTTCGCTGTCTCAGGAAGCAGCCACAAGGAGGAAGCAAGTCACCAGCCCCAAGAGAGGCCACCACAGGTTCCCAGGCAGGAAAGGGAGGGAGAGAAGGCTAGGGAGGGAATGCAGAACTCACCACCTGAAACGGGCCATGCCAGCATAGGTGGTTTTGAGTTAAAGATACTTGAAAAGCACCCAGTATAAGAAAAGCACACTGACCTTCCTTCTGCTTCTTAAAAGCAGGAGATGAAGTTCCCATTTGAAAGATGTCTTCCCAACTCAAGAAGGACAGTGATATTCTTGTCACTATTGAGAGGGAGAGGATACCACACAGCTAAGCAGTTGAGAGGGAAAGGATCCCACACAGCTGAGCTTGCTAACATTCCTCTTGTCTTCCTGCAGCCCCCGAGCTAGCTACCGCCAATCCTTCTGTCCTGTTCCCACAAACTGCCTCTTTGCTCAACCAAATGTAAATGTGAGGAGGTTCCACTACCTGAGTCTTCCTTCCCTTGGAGTGCTCCTGTGCCAGGCAACACCCATCTTCTGTGCATTTGTATGCTCTCTGCTGTTGATCTGTCTTATGCCAATTTAATCCCCACCTAAGAACTTAGGAGAGAAAAGGTAGAAGTCTACCCCCTTCCCCAGGATGGCCTCAAGAGTAACTTGGATGAGGGCATGCCCATGGAGGTGCAATGGGCCTAAGCTTGGAGCCTAAGCCCCAGCTCAGCCCATTGAGGGGAGCCCACAGACACCTGATGTGCTCCCTCATTAGGAGAGGGACCATACACAGGTGGGCCTGTGTTAATGAAAAGTGCACAGAAAAATTACACAAACATGTAAGACATTTATTAAGTCAAGAAACAAGAAAGAGCTATGTGAGAAAAGAAAGGTGATCACAGGGCACCCTACACCTTAGCTATGAAAACTACCTTTGTTATTGCTCTCATATAAATTCTGAGCTATTAAAAATTAAAATCTAAATATACTGGGTGAATTGAGGAATCGGGGGGTGTGTGTGTATAAGGAGGAGTTAAATATTATGTAAAAGAAAGCTATATTCTTATCTTCCATAGCAGGAAACTAATAGAGAAATATGAAATGGAACATAGAGGAGGGAACAGTAGCCCACATCCATGCCACAGAAAATCCTGTTCCCTCTGCTCTCAAACATCCCCGGTATTTTGCCAATTCTCTTGCTAAAGCCCTACCTGGGTCCCCCTTACCTCTCCCTCGATTACTTCTCCAGAGTCTGTTCAGTCTCATCACTTCCAGGCTTCCAAAGTGTTCTTCTAAGACCCAAGGTAGGCTCCTCTGTAGAGGCTCGAACATCGGCTCTGTGCACAGGAAGAGCTGAAGTCCTCACAGGGGCCTGCAGAGGCCTCTCCTGCAGAGCTCGTCCCTGCTCCCCTCCTGAGTCGACGTGCTCAGCCTGCTGACCTCCCCATCGTTGGTAAGATGCACCATGTGTCCCACTGCTGGGCAGCCTGGGCTCATCTCCGGAGGGAAAGCTGGAGCCAGACTCCTGCTTGTCTAATTTCTGCCCCTCCCTCAGGATTCAGATCTCACCTCTCCACAGAGAGCCCTCCTGACACTTCATTCCACCACTTGTTTGTCTCACCCATGTGGTGTTCCCACCTGCTCCATGGTTTCCAACTCACCATCTCCGGACATAATCTATGTGGCTTTGTTAGGCTTTATTTTATTTTTTTAATTATAATTTTGCTTCTTCTTTTTCTATTGTGTTATATTAGTCACCATATGGTACATAGTATGTTTTATCAGCCCCCTTCCCCTAGAATTTTAACTTATGAGAGACAAGAGGCTTTGTTTTGTTCCCTGATACATCACAAATGCATAAGGAGATCCTAGAATGCATAAGCAGTGAATGAAAACATTCTGGAAACCTTGAGTTAGTTTAGAAATAGCTAAGAAAAATTCCAGATAAAAACTGAAGGAACTGAAAATGCCCACCTTATGAGAACAGAGTGGCTTTCCAGCTCCTGCTTTGTTAATCTCTGTAGAACCATTTGACTTTAAATTAGTTACATATATTACTTTGGGACAGAAGTTTGAATTTTATTTTATTTTTTAAAAAGTTTATTCATATTCACAGGCCTGTATCCCTGGGGCAAATAATAAAAAAATTTTTTAAAGAGAGAAAAAAATTTAAAAAATAAAGAGTTTATTCATTTATTTGACAGAGAGCAAGCGAGCACAGCAGGGGGAGTGGCAGGCAGAGGGAGAGGGAAAAGCTGACTCCCTGCCAAGCAGGGAGCCCAATGTGGGGTTCAATTCCAGGAGCCTGAGATCATGACCTGGGCCAAAGGTAGATGCTTAACTGACTGAGCCCCCCAGGCACCGCACATAAGTTCAAATTTTAAACTCAAGATTGAAAATAAAGTGATGCATATTACAAATTAAGAAAATTTTGATTAGGATGTTGGTTTATTTAGTTTCAGACTTTAAGCACATTTTCCATAGTTGTGACCACACTCCTCAAGAGTATGGTCCTCAGGATACTGCCCAGTGGTATTTGTTGCTTTGTCCTCACTATTGTTAAAAATACAAAAAATGTAAAAAAAAATATGACAGGAAATACATACAATAGAGACATTCACAGGGCAAACAAATCTCTCCCCTAGTCCTAATTCTGTCTGCCCATTCCCTATGCCTCCTAGGATACTCAGAACACTCACTTGTGTACGTGGGGTATTTATGCGGGTGTCATATGTATATTTATTTGAGGATATATGTGGTAAAAGAAGAAATAATGTAACATTCATGTTATGTTACAAATATCCTCCTGTAGCTTTCTTTCCCTTTAAATATATATGTGGGAGACCCTTTTAATTTTGTAACTAGAGCCCAGATTTCTTATTTTCAATAAATGCATAATATTACATTGTAAAGATGTATGTATGTATGTATGCATGTATGTATGTATGTATTATTCTTTCAATGATCCAAGATTCATTGTTTATGCACCACACCCAGTGCTCCACCACTTAGGAACTGGTGGTCATCTATGATGGTAGTACAAACGATGTTGCAGTGAGGGTCTTGTTCACCCATCTCTCTCTACAGACACATGTGGGAGCATATGTCACATGGATGTCTAAAAATGGAATTGCTGTGCTCATAGGCACATTCATTTTTACACATGGTCTATAATTCTAACATTTATAAAATAATTTATCACTATATTTATTTATAACATAGTTGTTTATAAAACAATTCTAAGCTTTATAATCAGAGAAAGACAATTATATGATCTCTCTCATATGAGGAACTTGAGGGTCAGGGCGGGGGGTCGTGGGGGGTAGGGAGGGAAAAATAATGAAACAAGATGGGATGGGGAAGGAGACCAAGCATAAGAGACTCCTAATCCCACAAAAAAACCTGGGTTACTGGGGGGTGGGAGGGTAGGGATAGGGTGGATGGGTTATGGACATTGGGGAGGGTTTGTGCTATGGTGAATGCTGTGAAAGGTGTAAGCCTGATGATTCACAGACCTGTACTCCTGGGGCTAATAATAATAATAATAATAATAATAATAATAATAAAATAACAAAAACGACTAAAGTGGCTTTTCTATACCATATAAAATATTTTGCTCTTGGTCAATTTCATAAGTAACATTGTATCTCACTGAGATGAAAGTTGCCTTTAGGTACAAGGATAAACCACTTCACCATATATGGAAAGGCCTGTAATTCTGTTGTTTCAGTTGGACTGTTCTTCTTTTCCATACTCATTCATAATAACATGTATACATGAAGGAGTGTAGCCTTCTGTTTTGCACATCCTTCACATTTTTTGAACTTCGTCACTTATTTCTTTTTTTCATTTTGTTTATATTATTTGTCTCTGCAGAAAATTTACTTTTATGTATCACATATATCAGTCATTTTAAGGCCACTGAGTCTTTAGTGATTTTCTGCATGACTGTAGATTTTTTGCATGATATCTTCTTTATACACTTGCATTTTTCATAGTCTTGGAATGAATTTGAAGGTAGGAATTTGTGTATTTTTTCAAAGATTTTAAGTTAGTTGGCACAACCACATTTCTGAGTTCTCTTGATGATATGAACTTTCGCCTTCATGATAAAGTAAATCTTTACACACAGTTGGGTTTATTTCTGAAGCCCAGTATAAAAATCCCCTCAAAATCTCAAATAGTTTGTTTCACATGATAATGTGAGATCAAGGTAATTCAGGAGTTCTAGTAACAGACCTCTCGTCATAAAGAAGCACAGAGTCTGACAGATGTTGTATATTTGGACAATCCTAGCAGTCTCACATCCTCTGTGCTTTCTACTGGTCCAAAGGTGTAGAAATAAGAGAAAAGAAGGAAGGAGAGATGGTATAGAATGGTGTGAAGAAAGGAGATACAGAAAAAAGCATATGTTGAATCCTACTTTTGATGGCTCAAACCAAGGAGTTTGGGTTGATAATGCTCAAGAAATTCGAGGAACAAAAAATAAATTTAATTTGGAAACATTTGTTTTATTTCTTTTCCACCTGGTTGTGATCTTGGGCAAGTTCTTTGACTTTTCGGAGTTTGGGGATTGCCTTCAGCTAAATATGCAGCTAAATAATTAGAATATATTTCCCTACTTATGGTGTGACTATGACTACCAAATGAATTAATATATATCTTAAATTTATTAAATATCCCATATGATAAATATAAGTAAAGAGAATGAAGAGGGAAGAAACATGAAAATATATTTTAGAAAGATTCATTTTATTTTTTCTTAGGTTTTACTTTATTTTTTCAGGGATCCAAGATTCATTGATTATGCACCACACCCAGTGCTCCATGCAATATGAGCCCTCCTTAATACCCACCACCAGGCTCACCCATCCCCTCGGCCCCCTCCCCTCCATAACCTTTTGCTTGTTTCTCAGAGGCCACAGTCTCTCATGCTTCATCACCCCTTCCGATTTACCAATAACTTTTCCTTTCCTTCCCCTAGAGTCCTCCATTTTATTCCTTACATTCCACAAGTAAGTGAAACCATATAATAATTGACTTTCTCTGCTTGACTTATTTCACTCAGCATAATCTTATCCAGACCCATCCATGTTGCTACAAAAGCTGTGTATTCATCCTTTCTGATGGCTGAGTGATATTCCATTGCATATACTCACCACATCTTCTTTATCCATTGGTCTGTTGAAGGGCATTTCGGCTCTTTCCACAGTTTGGTGATTGTGGACATTGCTGCTATGAACATTGGGGTACATATGGCCCTGCATTTCCATCCATCTGTATCTTTGGGGTAAAAACCCAGTAGTGCACTTGCAGGGTCATAGGGTAGCTCTATTTTTAATTTTTTGAGGAATCTCCACACTGTTTTCCAAAGTGGCTGTATCAACTTTCATTCCCACCAAGAGTGAAAGAGGGTTCCCCTTTCTCCACATCCTCTCCAACACTTGTCATTTCCTGTCCTGTTGATTTCGGCCATTCTAACTTGTGTAAGGTGGTATCTCAATGTGGTGTGTGTGTGTGTGTGTGTGTGTGTGTGTGTGTGTGTGTGAATTTTCTTCTTCTTTTTTTAAGATTTTGTTTATTTATTTGAGTGAGAGAGAGAGAGAGAGTGAGCATTAGAGGGGAGAAGGTCAGAGGGAGAAGCAGACTCCTTATGGAGCTGGGAGCCTGATGCAGGACTCAGTCCTGGGACTCCGGGATCATGTGGTTTTGATTTGAGTTTCCCTGATGGCTAGTGATGATGAACGTTTGTTCATGTGTCTGTTGGCCATTTGTAGGTCTTTTTTTGAGAAGTGTCTGTTCATGTCTTCTGCCCATTATTTGGCATGATAATCTGGTTTTTTGGCATTGAGCTTGAGAAGTTCTTTATAGATCTTGGATATCAGCCCTTTCTCTGTAGTGTCATTTGTGAATATCTTTTCCCATCCCGTGGGTTGCCTCTTTGTCTTGTTGACTGTTTCCTTTACTGTGCAGAAACTTTTTATCTTGATGAAGTCCAAAAAGTTCATTTTTGCTTTTGTTTCCTTTGCCTTTCGAGACATATCTTGAAAAAAGTTGCTGTGGCTGATGTCAAAGAGGTTACTGCCTATGTTTTCCTCTAGGGCTTTGATAGATTCCTGCCTCACGTTGAGGTCTTTCATCCATTTCGAGTTTATCTTTGTGTCGGTGAGAGAGAATGGTCCAGTTTCATTCTTCTGTACATAGCTGTCCCATTTTCCCAGCACCATTTATTGAAGTGACTGTCTTTTTCCCACTGGATATTTTTTCCTACTTTGTTGAAGATTATTTGACCATAGAGTTGAGTGTCCATATGTGGAATCTCCACTCCTTTCCATTGGTCTCTGTGTCTGTCTTTGTGCCAGTACCATGCTGTCTTGGTGATTACACCTTTGTAGTAAAGCTTGAAATCAGGCAACGTGATGCCCCAGCTTTGTTTTCCTTTTTCAACATGTTCTTAGAGATTTGGGGTCTTTTCTGGCTCCATACAAATTTTAGGATTGTTTGTTCCAGCACTTTGAAAAATGCTGGTGGAATTTTGATGGGGATGGCATTGAAAGTATAGATTGCTCTGGGCAGTATAGACATTTTAACAATGTTTATTTTTCTGATCCACAAGCATGAAAGGCTTTTCCATCTTTTTGTGTCTTCAATTTCTTTCATGAGTGTTCTGTGGTTCCTTAAGTACAGATCCTTTACCTCTTTAGTTAGGTTTATTCCAAGGTATCTTACGGTTCTTGGTGCTATAGTAAATGGAAATGATACTCTAATTTCCCTTTCTATATTTTCATTGCTCTTGTAAAAGAAAGCAACTGGTTTCTGTGGATTGATTTTGTATCCTGCTACATTACTAGATTGCTGTATGAGTTCTACTTGTTTGGGGGTGGAGTCTTTTGGGTTTTCCATATAAAGTAAAAAGATCCCTTTTATACCTATATAAAGTTTTCCTATTTTTCTCAGAATAGTAAGCGTATATAAATGATAATTCTGCCTACTTCATAATCAATATTATAAAGATCATCTTGACAACCACTAAAACCAAGTTTTAGTGGAACTAATTTGATTTCCTTTGAGGTAACTCTCTGAATTTGCCTTAAGTTTGTATTTTGTTAAAAACACCGTCCCGATTGCTTCTTAAGTCATCCTACCTTCTGGTCCCTCCGGTTCTTCTCTCCTGGACATGTTGGTGGTGGCAGGTGTTAATTATGCTGAACCTCAGAGGCTTACATAGAAGTCATGGCATGGAGACTCATGGGAGAGCACCCTGCAGGACTACAGTTCTGTGGATGGCCAAAACTGAGAGTTAGTTTCATGAGGTTGACCCTTCAGAAGGTGAGGAGAGTTGGACTGAGACTCCACAGAACTCAGAAGAAATCTGAACAGCAGATCAGGATCTAGATATCATGTTGGAGTCTGAGGTCAGTCTTCCATAACCACCCATGTCTCTGTCTCAAGCAAACAAATGAGAGCTTACAACCCAGTGTCAGCTAAACACAGAAGGGGTTGGTGGAGGGAAGGAGAGCCAAAATCAAAGGTCACCTTGCTTTGTTGCTCTATACGGTGGGGTAAAGGAAGCATCAGGGATAGAAATGTAAAGAAAAAATAACTGAAAAATCTTGATTTCACAGCTACTTACATTTTTTCTTGAGAGAAAAACTATGAAATTATGGAAAGTGTACTGATGTAGGATTCAAAATCATATATCATTCAAATCTTTGCTTCTGAATTTATCAGATCTACGTTCTCAGGCAAGTCCTATAACCTCTTGATGGCTGAGTTTCCTCTGGTCCATCACTAAAAAAGTTTGCTTACTTTAGGGGATTATTATGAGTACAAAACAAATACACACATAAGGAGGGTTATTATATAAGTACAAAAGTAATTATATATATGTACACATATATATACCCATATACACTAATTATATATTTTTATATAGTGTTAGATATGAACATTCCAGTATTTGCAGACCTTAGTATAAAATATTTTATTATAAGGAAAGCTATGAAAAATGCAGTTGTTACTATTAATGATACTTATCTTTGCAATCTTGTATTTTCATTTGACTATTGTAAGATACACCTTTTTACCACTCCTCTAGACTGAAACTGCTATTTACATTATGAAGTTTGTGGATAGTAAGTTACCGATTTTGTGTAGAAATTGATTTTATGTAGTTCTTAGAGGGCTACCATTCAAACAAAGACTGTTCAAGTCTGTGATAATTTAGAACAAGGGAATCTAATACACAGAACAGCATCAAATCAAAGGGAAGATTCTTAGACAATCACATTAAGAAGAAATACCTAGGGCGCCTGGGTGGCTCAGTGGGTTAAAGCCTCTGCTTTCGGCCCAGGTCATGATCTCAGGGTCCTGGGATCGAGGCCCGCATCGGGCTCTCTGCTTGGCAGGGAGCCTGCTTCCCCCCCCCCTCTCTGCCTGCCTCTCTGCCTCCTTGTGATCTCTCTCCCGCTGTGAAATAAATAAATAAATAAAAATCTTTAAAAAAAAAAAAGAAGAAATACCTAAAATGAATCAGATGTGAAATGAATACCTAAATATGACCAAAAACCCTTGAAATGAAATGAGTAAATTAGGACACATGTAAACTCTGTATTGGTTTCTTAGTCTGAGAGTAGAGAAGTAGATGGTGTATCAGTGAGACCTACTGAGGTCATGAGTGAAAGGAAATTGTAACATCAGGATGCTAATGTAACCTAACATATCAGAACACCAAAGGGAAGAGTTTCAGGACTGCAGGTTTCAAATGAACCTTCATTTAATATGCAATTTATATTATATCACTCAGTCCTGTGAGAAACTATGCTCATTTTAAAGGGCAGGAAACTGAAGCACAAAATAGATGATGTGATGTCCCCAAAGTCACATGGCTGGCAAATGGAATGCCCAGGTTTGATGGAGGAAGGAAAATGCCTTTTATAAAATAACTAGAAAGAAATACCAGATGAATTTGCCATGATATGGGAGCAAAACTGAAAGGAATTTAGGATTTTAGAGAACAGAAATATTAGTCATGGATTTTTTATTTTTTTATTTTAATTCTGGCATAGTTAACACACAGTGTGATATTAATTTCAAGTGTATAATATTATAGTGATTCATCACTCCCATACATCACCCAGTGCTCATCACAACAAGTGTGTCCTCCTTCATCCCCAGCACCTGTTTCTCCCATCCCCTACACACCTCCCCTCTGGTGATGCTCAGGGTGTTCTCTGTAGTTAAGAGTCTGTTTCTTGGTTTGCCTCCCCCTCTCTCCTTTTATCCTTAGGTTCATCTTTCTTTCTTAAATTCCACATAGGAGTGAAATTATATGGTATTTGTCTTTCTCTGACTGACTTATTTTGCTTAGCATAACACCCTCTAACTCCATCCATGACATCAGATTGTTTTATAATAAAGAAATTGTGTGATCTGGTTGGGGGAGTGGCAGAGAGGCCTCTAGGGGTAGGCATGTGTAATGGTGAGTAAGGGGGAGAATTAATGGAGGGATTTAAATTTAAATGATTATCCTGAGGGGTTGGAAATTCATATTCAGCCCTGAATTTCAGGGAGCCAACTATCTGAAACTCTTTCTGGTGATCTCCTTCAGAGGTAAAAATTACATCACATTCATCCAGATATTTTTAAAGCAACATTTTCACGGCAAGCAAGGTTTTGAAGGCTGTTTTGTGTGTGTGTTGACTTTTTGTTTCTTTTTTTTTTACAGAGATAGAGATTACAAGTAGTAGAGAGGCAGGCACAGAGAGGAGGAAGCAGGCTCCCTGCTGAGCAGAGAGCCTGATGCGGGGCTTGATCCCAGAACCCTGAGATCATGACCTAAGCCGAAGGCACTAAGCCACCCAGGTGCCCTAACTTTTTGTTTCTTTTCCCTATTTTAAAAATTTCTGAATAGGATCGGCATTATGCCAGGAAGGGGTGAGTGGGGCACAAAACTGTATCCTTTCAACCCATAGAATGTGTGTGGTGCTTCAGTTCCCATGAAGATTCTGACCAGATTGTCTGAGGAAGACAGAGATCCACCTGCCCCTTCCAGTTGACCTTTGTTTGACTTGTACCTGGGAAGCTGTTCTTTAGTCCATACTCTGTTGTCACCATTAAATATCAGTGTCATGTACAGTTGAAGGGAGTTCTACTGAACATTTTTAGAAGAAACAAAATTCCAAAAGGAATGAGTAGCTAACTGGAAGGCACCCATAAAAGAAGCCAAGTTTCCTATTTTGCTGGTGTTCTCTTTATTATTCTTTAAATAATTTTTAAATGTTACATTGGCAATGTTGACTCAACATTTCACCATACTCAAGGTATGGGTGCAGATTACAGCCAAAATGAGAATTTCACCTCACCAGCTCTTGTTCCTACTTCTCTGTGGCTTCCTTTTACCACTGACACCCATCCTTAGCAGTGGGCATTTAGAGTTTCCAGCTAGAATTTCACCTGTTAATGACAATATGTGGATCAACAACCAGAGCTCACAAGATTATTTTATCTTATTGGGATTCTTGGACCATCCCTGGCTGGAGACACCACTCTTTGTAATCTTTCTGGTGGCCTACATCTTTGCCCTATTTGGGAATATCTCCATTATCCTTGTTTCCTGCCTGGATCCCCAGCTTGACAGTCCCATGTACTTTTTTGTCTCGAATCTATCCCTGCTGGACCTCTGCTACACTACCAGCACTGTGCCACAGATGTTAGTCAACCTTAGGGGAAAAGACAAGACCACTAGCTATGGTGGCTGTGTTGCCCAGCTGTACATTTTCTTGGCCTTGGGTTCTACTGAATGTATACTGCTAGCCATCATGGCCTTTGACCGTTATGCTGCTGTTTGCAAGCCCCTTCACTACCCAGTCATCATGAGTCAGAGACGCTGCATCTACATGGCCACTGGGACCTGGATCAGTGGCTTTGCCAACTCCCTTGTGCAGTCCACTCTCACTGTGTTGGTCCCACGGTGTGGACATAGGGTGATAGACCATTTCTTCTGTGAAGTCCCTGCCCTTTTGAAACTAGCATGTGCTGACACCCATGTGAATGAGACTGAGCTCAACATGCTAGGGGCATTGCTACTTCTGGTGCCACTCACCCTCATCCTGGGCACCTATGTGCTCATTGCTCAGGCAGTAATGAGAATCCACTTTGCTGAAAGTCGCTGGAAGTCCTTCAACACCTGTCCTTCACACCTGTTTGTGGTGTCCCTCTTCTACTTCACAGCCATCAGTATGTATGTCCAGCCTCCCTCTAGCTACTCTCATGACGGGGGAAGATCATGGCTCTCTTCTATGGGATCATCACACCCACACTCAATCCGTCTATCTATACACTGAGGAACAAGGATGTGAAGGCTTCCCTGAGAAGGGCACTGACCAAGAAGTTTTGGGTCAAGACAAGGTGATCTCTGGAAAGGAGACCCACAAAGAACTGATAGATGTGTTTGCCTTCCTGAGAAGATACTGGGCATGGAAGTGATGACAGAATGGTACACCAAGTGTCACAGATTTCATAGATGGAGCAGGACCAGAAAGAAGCAATAAGTCTGGGTGATCTCAGTTTTTATCCACTTATGAGAATACCTGGCTTACAATATGAATCCTATCAGGTCATGTCACCTTCTCCCTAGTCCTAACCACTAGTTAACTCTAACTGCTAGCTCATTCAGTGTTGGGGGAAATTGGTGTAATAACTAAAGAAAAATATATTTAGAAAGTTTAGAAAATATATTTTGTGTAAATTATTTCCAAATGAATCCCAAATAAATTATAAATAATCATATATTTAAAATAATGTAACTTCTTTTTTTTAATTTTTTTTAAAGATTTTATTTATTCATTTGACACAGAGAGAGAGATTACAAGTAGGCAGAGAGGCAGGCAGAGAGAGGAGAGAGGAGGAAGCAGGCTCCCTGCTGAGCAGAGAGCCCGATGTGGGCCTCGATCCCAGGACCCTGGGATCATGACCTGAGCCGAAGGCAGCGGCCTCAACCCACTGAGCCACCCAGGCGCCCTAAAATAATGTAACTTCTAACCTGAGTCAACTTTAATCAACATATGTTGACCACATTTGGGCATCCTCCAACATTCAGTGTCCAACTGTATCTCATCCACAAGGGCTTTGGCCTCAAAGGTAAGTGAACTCAAGAGGCATGTAGGTCAAAGGCATATAAAATAGAAATGTGCAAAGGGAAAATACATGAAAAAATTTAGAGTCAGTGATTTTAAGTATACATTATTTTGACCATAAACCTGAGTCAGTCTTTGTTATGATACACAATGAGGTCGTGCTCAGTAAAACAGAACTTATTCTGGGTCAAGACAGAAAACAATGGACAATGAAAATGGTGGGAAAACCTAAGGTGGAAAATATTCTAACCCAAGAAACTTTACTAATGGTTGATGAGTTTGACAAAGTAGCTTCCTTCACCATGTGGATGGGTAAGTTAGTCCTATTTCAATGTGGGAGTTATGAGAATATCATGTTGAAATTCAAAGGCTTAGTGATCTATAAGATTCATTTTTTAAAAGAATGTTTTATAACTCATAGCTATAAACTGCCTCACAAATACATTTTAGTCAAAAGAAAGTGAGTTCAGCAAAAACTCAACACTATTGCCTGAAACGAAAATTCAACCTTGTATTTCATTAATGGGTATATGTACCTCCTCAACAGAGTAATGTACAAGCTGTAGGCCTTTTCAGGACAACCATTCATTATCTTCGACTACAGTTTCTTTGCCACCAAATAGGGATATGAACACCTTAATCCAAAGTTTTGTGAATATTTTCCCCCACAGGACATTGAATTTAATTTTTAATATTGTAGCTCTATGCCCCATAAAGCAAATATAGATAACAAAATTAAATTCTAAATTTATAGAGCTCAACAAAATTTTCGACCTGATGACTTAAAAAATCATGGACTTAGCACTCATTCTGAGTCATCATCACAATTTCTAAATCATTCTCTCCCTTCTAATAAGTATCCTTCTAATAAAATTATCCTTTCCAAAATCCAGTCTGTCCATAAATACATTTAGTCATTTTTACTTGTTTCCGTTTTCTGTAGTTATTTCAAACTAATGGATGAGAGTTCTTTAGAAATATGTGCTCCAAGGTCCTAATAATCATGAGCAATTTTCTGAAAATCCCTTAGTGTGTTTTATCAGGATCCTTAATGTGGGGTAATAAATACACCAATGGTGTGAATTTCAGGATCTGGATTACATTTTATATGACTTGGAACATTATTGATCTATCTGATTCAACACTCTGCCAGAGATTCTGAAAATTTGGAATAGTATATATTAAAGATAAAATAACACAAAATATGCATAAAATCTCTCTCCAAAGATAAAATACTCTAGTAAATTAAGATTACCACATGCTATGGAACTTCTTCTTTTCCCCACATATCAGCATGAATCTTGGTCTTTTCCAACTCAGAATATTCAATCACATTAAAAAAAATATTTTCACAGCACTTGTTAACTCCAGCCAATGAGTGCTGTCTCTTCCAATGTCTCCTGTTTGAACACTTTATCATGTACACTGCCTTTCAGTAGAAATCCTTCCCAAGCCCCTGTGATATTCATGCTTGTAATTTGTTATATTTCTGCAGATTTCTCCACCATGCTTTGGGCATGATACATGCTCAGAAAATACATCCAACATAATTGGGTTAAGCTATGCCTCTTTCTTCCCCCAAGACCCCACTGCACAACCACCCCCACTTCTAAAAAGAAAAGTGCAAGGCTCTTTTCCTGCCAATGAAGTACAGGGAGCACATTCACTTTCTGTGGCCCAACTGTAAAGCAAATGAAGTTGGAACATGGAGGGGAAAAGCTTTATTTGCAAAAATAGAGGGTCCCAGTTATACAAGGGAAGGAGAGTTTGTTTACTCAATGTTCCTTAATGGTTTCTTTCAATTTTATTTTTTTTCAGTGTACCAAGATTCATTGTTTATGCACCACACCCAGTGCTCCATGCAATATGTGCCCTCCTTAATACCCACCACCAGGCTTAGAAAGAGATTGGGGAGGGGCAGAGGGAAAGGAGAGAGAGATAATCTTAAGCAGGTTCCACACCCAGCAGGGAGCCCTACAAGCGGCTTGATCTCATGACACTGTGTTCATGACCTAAGCTGAAATCAAGAGTTGGACACTTAACTGACTAAGGCACCTATGTGCCCCTCTAATGATTTCTTCAAAACCTTTTTAAAAATTTACTTCACAGACAGGGTTTCTCAAATTCACAATTCATTTTTACATGGGACTTCAAATCAATATGATCTAAAATATAGAATGTATCCTGGTGTGCATTACAAAATAATGCAAAATAATGTGTATAGTATTAACTTATTCATTCTAGTTAAGCAGTGTACCTCTGAAAGCTTTTTGCTATACTTCTCAGGGCATATTTGAGATCATTAGATAAAAACACCACATCTTGGGTTTGTTAGTTTTACTTAAAAGTCTAGATAGACTTAAAAATAATCTAACATTAAAACTACTATTTTGGTTTTTTTAACTACTATTTTGAATTGAAATGATCATGGATATACTATTTTGTGAAGGTTGCATACATTTTTAAACAGAAACATGAGTTCTCAAAGAAATTTAATGCTGATATGGGAGGTTGTTCCATATATATTCCCCAAAACCTAGGGATATATTTTGATTCACCTTCAAGATTATAGACATAGCAGAGCAAAACACTGAGATTTAAGGAAAAAAAGAGAATTGAATATTTAATTTTATAAATTCAACTAATACTTTTGCATGAATTCTGCCTGATATTTTATGTTTATATATTTAAATACATCATTAAATGATTTCTAGTCCATGCGTGGTCAAGCAGGCAAATTAATATAGTGCAAGGTTAAAAATGGGATTAATGACACTGGGGAGGGTTTGTGCTTTGGTGAATGCTGTGAAAGATGTAAGCCTGATGATTCACAGACCTGTACCCCTGGGGCAAAGAATAAAAATTTTTTAAAAAATTAAAAAAAAAGAAATCTTGTTAATACTCCTGAAAGTATTACTGAAACATATTTTTCAAATATTACATTGTAAATTTTATAAATATCAGTAAGTCATTAAATAGAAAAATGCTTTGTGATATAGATGGAACAATAGGGAAGCCGATTCAGTAGGTATACCACAAAACAAAGTTGTATCTACTATTTACCACTTACTAACCACTTTCTATAGACTGAATGTTGGTGTCCTCCCAAAATTCACAGGAAGAAATTACTTTCCATGGGATACTAACTGCACGTGGAGCTGTTGGGAGGTGACTTGGTGGTGGGGGCACTCCCCATGAATATGACCAGAGCCCTGTTAAGGGGCCCCAGAGAGCCCCCTGGCCCCTTCTACCCTGTGAGAGCACAGTGAAACATGGCTGTCTATGAATGAATAGGCTCTCACCAAACAAGGATCTCTTGGCTCCTTGATGCCAGAATTACCAGACTCCAGAACTGTGAAAAAAAGTTTCTTTTATTTATAAACTGTAGTCTATGGTATTTTGTTACAGCAGTGCAAACAGAATAAGACAACACCCATTGCCTTAAAAAGTTAATAGATTATTAAAAATAGTTAGGAAACATTATAAAATAAGGGAAACAATGGCATTTTAATTAAAATGTTTATTCTGTGATACTTAAGTATTCCATAAATTTTTATTGATGTCAAGTGTGTATGTAAGTCACTGAACTGGAAAAGAAAATCGGAAGTGAATAAGACATTGGCCTGTTCTCAAAGACTACAAGTCCAGAAGAAAACAGATATGAATAAATAAAAATGGACACTGAGCTGAGAGTCCAGAAAGACTCAAAGTGGGGGTCCCGAGGGCAAGATGGC